>CM046455.1:23567132-23806678 GCA_025506515.1 Flaveria trinervia | reverse complement strand
ATTTAACAGCTTTGACCAGATATTATGTTTGCTACATGTGTTTGTGCTAGATTTCAGGCTGCACCTAAGGAGTCCCATCTGATTGCAGTCAAGAGGATCTTTAGATATCTGCAAGGTACACAATCTCTAGGCTTATGGTATTCCACTAGACATTCTTGCAAATTAGTTGCTTTCTCTGATAGTGACTATGCAGGATGTAAGTTGACCAGGAAATCACTTCTGGTGGATGCCAATTCCTAGGCAACTGTTTGATTTCTTGGCAGAGTAAGAAACAACATCTTGCTACATCCACTGCTGAAGCCGAGTACATTGCTGCTGCAAGTTGTACATCCAAATACTATGGCTTCAGAATCAACTTTTGGATTATGGCATTACAGAGACTAAGACTCCATTATTAATGGATAGTGCTTCAGCTCTTTGCATTGTCAAAATCCTGTCCAGCACTCTAGGACCAACATATAGAAATTAGACATCATTTTATAAGAGATTGTTTTGAAAAGGGTCTAATTAATCCTATGTTTGTGCCTAGTGCTGATGAGCTTGCAGACGTTTTTACTAAGCCTTTGGATAGTTCAACTTTCCACAACCTGGTGTTAAGCTTGGTATGCTGCAGCTAGAATAAGTGACAACTACTGATGATCTCAGTAATTACTGATGATCATTGGTAACCATGTCACATATAGTACTGATGGTTAGTTTACTCTCAGTAGTTTTTATAACTACTGAAGGCTAAATGCTTTAAGTACTGTACTTTATCTGTTCTAACACTACTGATGTAGTTACAACTACTGAAATCAGTAGAAACAGATAAGTACTGATGTCCTATGAAACAACTAAAAACAGCAAAAAGGCTGATGAGTAGTGTTGAGGACAGTATGACACAGCTGAAAGGCTATGAATTGACGACAACTACTGATGAGTACTCTCTCTTCAGTAGTTCACAAACTGCTGTTTCTTTATAAACAACTGAAGCAATACCATGTCTTCAGTAGTTTCACAACTACTGATGACTAACACCAAGTCTTCAGTTGTTTACAACAACTGATGGCAAAACCACGGTCTTCAGTAGTTTCACAACTACTGATGGCTAATACAAGTCCTCAGTTGTTTCAATCTGAAGTCCAACTTGTCTTCAGTAGTTTGTAAAACTACTGATGCCTAAATCAGAGACTTCAGTGTTTCAACGTCTGATTGTAAACACCATGTCTTCAGTCGTTTTATAACTGCTGCCACACATCAATACCATCAGTCGTTTCAAACTTCTGAAGTTAATACCACGTCATCAGTAGATTAAATACTGATGACTACACCAAAACCTTCAGTCGTTTCATAACCCGTACCCTATATATACCTGATCCCTCTTTCAGAGTTTTTCATTCTTTCACGACCTAAAAATTTCAAAGCTCTGAAACCTTTCACTTCATTAATGGCGACCATGCAACTCAAGCCTCCCCAACTGTGTTGCGTACCTCACAAAATCGCCCTTCTGGACCAACTTGATACTGCTATAGATCTTATGGTCCAATCCCCACTGAAAACGGCTTTCCTCTTAAATCCAATCATTTATGCGATTCGCTACGTCATTCTGGATGAATGCGACCGTTAATGGAGAATCTATCCATTCATCTATCAACTCGCATAAGGTGGTCATCTCTACTGCTACCATCCGCCAGACATTACTGTTGATGATGCTGCCTACCCTGTTGGATATCCTAAGCGCCAACTTGATCTTTCATTTGGACAACATGGATTCAGGGTGATCTTAGTGCTTCAACAATCCTGAAGAAACATTTTCCAGATGCTGAACGATTATATTTCATATGGTAAATGTTTGCCTGGCCCCGAAGACTTCCTCTTGGGATCAACTGTCTTCCAGATGGCAACAGGTATTGTTCTCTATCCTTGAACAAGAACCACTAAACTTTTCTGAATAATTTTTCTTGAACTCAAGGATATGGCCACCAAAACCACTTTCTAACCGTTGGATACTATATCCTCGGTTTATAATGGCCATAATAGAAATCAGCTTTCTGCTGAGGGACTAGTTGGTCTGGGAGTCCCTGCTTTGGCTGTATTGCCGAGGTATTCCCGACACAACACTGACCAAATCTCAAACAGGCTGCCAAGCTGCGCAACCCACGCAGCTGGAACCCACAGCCTCCACTTCCACATCCCGTCCCCTCCAAACCCACAAAGAAGAAGCCTAAGAAAGCTACTCAGGGAATTGAGTCCCCTGTGGATGCTCCTGCTGCACCAACGCAGGTTATCTCTGCTGGAAATAACCCCCCAGTAGAGACTATGACTCCACCAACTGAAGCCGCTCAGGTTGCCTCTCAAAAGGAACCTGAAGCAACCTCTCAAAGGAAGCCACACTGCTGGATCCTCCTCACTTGAGGATTACCATTGAAGAGCACCACCTGTCCCGGTGCACACTGCTTCCACACCCTTCCTGATGCAACCGCTCCTCAAGTCCTACGATAATTGTTGCAAAGTGCTGACACAGTTGCTTCCTCACCCCCCACCCAGACACCAATCACTACTGGATAACCTCAACCCTGAGGGGGAGGATCCAAATGCTTCTGTCACCCCAGCACAGGGGTTATCATGTTTCATCTTCTAGTGTAGATAAGGAGGTGCAACTTCTGGTGAGGCTGCCACTGTCTCTGCCTCAGCAATGACCAGGGTTGCAGTTGGTACATCTCTAAGACCTCACCGTGGCAACAGCTGATGAAGGACATAGTCCTGAGGCTGGAAGTCCCCAGAACCAAGAACAAGGGGCACATGCTATCATTGATCTACACTCAAGGCATGTTCATCCTGACTCTGTCAGAGGTCAGGTGATTCAGTATCAACTGATGATGACCTGAGCTTCTTCTATGATGTAGTTGCTCAAAACACCATTCTCGAGGATGAGGTTAGCAGACTCAAAGAGCTGCTAGCCAAGATGTCTCAGGATGCAAGTCCATCTGCCACCACAATACACCCACAGATGGCACCTTCTTCTGAAGGTCCCCTACACACTGAGCCATATATACTTCCAAGCCACCAGCCTCTGCTTTCGGCACTGATTCTCAGGAACAGAACCATCCTGATCAATCATTGCTACCCTTCAAAAATCCTACCTCTCATCATCTCCCATGATCACAGATATCGTGATCAAGCCCTTGATGAGAGGCTTCTACCATAATACAACCCTTGTGGAGGAGTTGGTGACTAAATACCTTTCTACTGCTCAAACCCTTGCATCCAATGCAACAAAAAGGGGGAGAGTCAGTTAGTTAAAGGAAAAAGGAAAGGATGATAGATGGGAGAAGGCGAAAGAATCTGAGTTTGTAAATGAGAATGAGAAGGAGAGTGTGAAGGGAGCTGCAGTGAATGAAAGTCAAAAAGACTTTCATGTCACATATCAAAAGAAAAGGAGAGTCTGAGAAGGAGAAGGAGCTGAAGTATGGTGCAAGAAGCTGACGCCAACCATAACCGTTCAATGGATAAAATCATTGAGCAGTTGTATAGGCAGGGTTTTGACATCAAACAACTAGACTCCGAGATCAGAAGGATGGAAACAGAGGAGATCAATTCAATATGGCTAGCTATGATGCCTTAGAAAGAGAGGCTGGAGATAATGATCAGATTTATAGCTAAATACTTGGGAAGATCTCTAATGGAATAAGGCCTGGACCAGGGACAACATCTTGGCAATAACCACCAAGATTTGTTCGTCTGAAGAATACTCCAAAGTTTAGTGATTGAGGTACTGAATGAAGCTGGGGTTGGGAATCGAAAAGAACTGACAAAATTTACCAAAGCCTCCCTTACAACCAAAATGCTAAAACAGTCTGAAAAGCCTCACCTCAAATCACTATCTCCACAACCCACTAAACAACCCCTTTACCCTCTAAACCAACCATCCAATCCAAAAAAATCCTTTACCCCCAAACCCACTGCCAGTGATGTACCTAGCCAAAAGAAAGAAAGGTACTGAGGCCTGATGAAGATGAAGAGGAGGATGAAGACAGACTGCCACTCTCTGCAGTCATTACTTTGCCTAGGCTAAACCAATGTCCATCACTCCTGCTTCTCAAATGCATGATGTAATGATAAAGATGAAGAGAACAGATGCAAAAACATAATGAGGAAATGCTGAAAAGCATTGACAAAGCATATGCCACATCCTCTTCAATGATCAGTATGAAGAAGGAAGTATTAAGATTGTATACCCTTGCTATACCTTTCAATACCAAAGGGAAAGAGAAGGATATGGCCTGATCCAAGGGTGGCACACGAATTGTCAAGAAAGAAATTCCTTCAGATACAAGGGCCAAGTGAAGAGAGTTGTCGACGAAGACATCACTGTGGTTCTTGTAGTGTCCCCTTGGGAAATTGTTGAAGATTCAAGAAAGCCTATGAAGCCAAACAACCACCTCAAAAGATGTTAGAGAACAAAATATAAAGAAGGGACTGGTTTAACAAAAGACTTGAAAACTTCAACAAGAGAGCTCAACCTGCTCTTAGAAGGACTCATCCAGATGAGTTTGCTTAGACAAATACCACGGTTGAGCTCAAAATGGAAAACAGGCCAAGTACCATCTGAAGTGTATGGCCGAGAAGGATTATTTGATGGTGTGCCCGAGGTGCTGACAATGGATGAGCAAATCATGTTTTTAAGGGCTTACACCAGGGAATCATATAGGCTGATACACGGAAGTAGATCTCATGGTTGGGTCTACAGCTCGGTGTCCAAGTCCCCCAATACAGAGCTCCCAACCATATCATGCCAACCAGATCATCAGAGACTTCTTCCCAGGCCGTGCTGAAAAAGGTCACTTCTCATCTGATCAAGAGATAAAAAGACCAATCTATCTGCCAAAATAAGTGGGACTCGTCATAACTTAGAGGTTTTGGCTGCATTGTTCAGGGGAGTTTGTTGGACCAAAAGAACCAATGAGCCTGATCAGAGAAACCTCTAAGTCCCACAGGACATCACAACAGCTGAGAAGACCTGATCAGCTGTTCTACAAGTCTGAAGAATACAACTGCTGAAGTACGTCTGAAGTACTAAGACAAAGACTGAGACAACAGCTGAAGATCTAAAGTCTGAAGACTTCAACAAGTACTGAAGACAAAGACTGAAGATCACAGCTGAAGACAAGTCTGATGTTCAAGTACTGAAGACATCAGCTGATGTTACAGCTGATGAACACAGCTGAAGAGGGCTTCTTCAGTTGTTTTGTGATGGTTTTTCTTTCTTCAGTATTTTCTTTTCTTTTCAGTAGTTTGTTTACTTTTCTTTTCAGTACTTGTAAACAACTAAAGAGGTTGTTCTTCAGTTGTTGTAGTGTCAGTAGTTTTATGTTTTCATAGTTGTAATAAGATGTTTAACACTTAGGAACATTTGTAAAGAAGATGTCAGTTGTTGACATCTTCAGTAGTTTTGACATCAGTTGTTATCAAACGGTTACATGTCCCTTTCAGTGACATCAGCCTACGTCACTCTATCTTTTTAAGGAAGGATGACTCACCTGTAATCGTGCCTTTGAGGCCGACAATCTTAATGCAATATTCCTTTTGTCGGATATTTCTCTCTCTATAACAAAATTCTCTTATCGTTTTATATCAAATGTTCTTGTTTGAATTTGTCTAATTCTGAGCTATTCCGCTGCTATATCTGTTCAATCGATTAAACCAAGGGCTGAGATTCTAACAGTTAACATCAGCTGATGTCTTCAGTACTTGAACATCAGACTTTGTCTTTCAGCTGTTGATCTTCAGTCTTTGTCTTCAGTACTTGTTGAAGTCTTCAGACTTTAGATCTTCAGCTGTTGTCTCAGTCTTTGTCTTCAGTACTTTAGAAATACTTCAGCAGTTGTATTCTTCAGACTTTGTAGAACAGCTGATCAGGTCTTCTTCAGCTGTTGTGATGTCTTGTGGGACTTAGAGGTTTCTCTGATCAGGCTCATTGGTTCTTTTGGTCCAACACTTTGATTAAAACCCATTTTGATCTTTAAAACCATTAAATCATTTTAATAACCTTTTATTTCCTTTTAATGATTAAAAATCTTTTAATTAGTTTGTTTTGATCATGGATAGTATTGATAAAGCAAATATGACATGCATGCCATCAACCACAATAATATAAACAAAACAACATAGCATATGTGCATAACCATGGCATCTAAAGTGGTCCACACTTGTTTGCCATCACAAGTGTGGTCCATAGGGCATTCCTAAGGTCATAAAAAACACATAGAAAGCTTCCAAAAGCCTCCCACTTGAAACCGCATCCAAAATGCTCCATGTTTCTCTTATGACCTTCATTTGTGCTTCCAATGCGTACGTCTTCATATTACAAGATATAAAGTCCTAATACAAGATATCTAGTAAAATGAAAAATACACCTAATCTATTTATTACAACCCAATAATAAATAAATTACATTTTTAAGCAAAGCACAAATAAATTAATATACAACCCCATTGAATAAACAAAAACAACCATTGCATTCATCCAAACAACACAAGGCCAAAAGCTAGGTTATGCACTAACTAAAATCCATCATATCATCCAAATATAACAAAGAATCCCCACTAAAACCCATGAAATTTCAGCCAACATGAACTGAGATTTCGGGTTTTAAACATGTCCAAACAATATACATATCAACATACATATCTTTCAAGGTTTAATCACAAGCATGTGTAATATAACCTTGAAAGTTTGGGGATTCAACATACAAGAATATTGCAGCCCATAAGAGGGTTATGAAGTCCCATAAAACGATTTTTAAAGGACAAGAACAAGCAAGCAATCCACATAACCGGCTCTAGATGTCATTGTACGGTTTGTTAGAAGATGAAATCCAAGTTTAACCTATTAAACTTTCTGAAAAACGCAGCGGAAGTGGATCATTATAACATTGTTTATAAGCTGAAAATCCAGATTTATCTTTGATGTTATAAGTTTTAAACAAACCCAATAACAAGAGAATCTTTTATATGTGAATGATGCTTACTATGATAATGTAACCAATACATTATGGACAGCTATGAAGAAGCTGCCATAATCTACCTTTCAGCAGCAAGATTTTCGAGAATGGAAGATGATGTTGTCCAAGAAATCGACCAAAGCACCAAAGGAGGTCCTCTCAAGCTTGTATACCCCAAGCTTGATTGCAAAAAACCTTCTTGTTTGGAAGAAACACCACCAAAACAACTCAAAACCCTCTAAATGCTGTTGTTTGTGCCGAGAATTTTTGAGAGAGAGAGAGAGGGTTTTTGTTCAATGTTGCATGTCTTAAGAGAGGTGAAAAGTTGAGTGTATGACTTGTTTTATTATGTGTGTTTTCAAGAAAGAAAAGGAGCCAATCCCTTTCATTAAGGGGTGGCCGAAATTAAGTTTAAAAAAAGTGTTTTTCCCTAATAAACAAACACACACATTATATTAAAGTAGTCACTTAATAAGTTAAACAATTAACCATTTAATTGTATAAGTTATACACCCCTTTTATTATTTGATGTTATCTAACCTACTTAAATAATATTACAAATAATATTCATGAACAAAATATCCTAATAAGTTGTTCCATCTCATATGCAACTTATTTAGAAAACCTATTTTTTCTAAATTGGTGTTGTTATTTAATTGCATGATCATATCATCAATTAAATAATTGTTTGTGTTTTCAAAGCTTGTTATTGGGTATAACCCAACTTGGATCATAACGTACTAACCGCATCAATATTCTACGTGTCTTGGGCATATAGAATCCTACAATCTCCCACTTGCACAAGATTCATAGAAGATTGATGCAAGCGGTAAATACCGCCTAACAACGGTTTACTACCCTTAATACGCATGACTTATAGCGATTCAATAACATCATCCCATTCAAGTATCCTACTTGAAATGATTTAGGCGAATTAATCATTTATCCTTTTGTTACAGGTGTCATGTTAAATCCAAGGACACACAATGATCATTCCTTGTTGATTTAACTTAATCAGGCCTTAGGCATCTTGCTCTCAACGAATAAGAGGAACAAATCCCATCTTGACTACATACGTTTCTCACAAACACCTCGTGTCACACCTGAACATAGTCTCATGTACTGTCCATTATTTCAGAACAGCAGGTAACTAGATCAAGGTATGATACTTGGTGAATATTAAACCCCAATATGTATCTCAGTTTTGAGGATACCAAATGATATTCGCCTTTACTCAAATTTACTTATGATCTATCAATAAGATTCCATGTAATAAAATTTGAGATGCGGGTTAGTCCAATATTTGTATCCCACAAATATCTATGAACCTTGGCAGCAACCCATTGCTC
Organism: Flaveria trinervia; assembly: GCA_025506515.1. Lineage (NCBI taxonomy): Eukaryota > Viridiplantae > Streptophyta > Magnoliopsida > Asterales > Asteraceae > Flaveria > Flaveria trinervia. Next base: position 23,798,347 of record CM046455.1, on the reverse strand, counting down.
TATATTCATCTTTATGAATATCAACCAATCCAAGTTCGTAATAATCTTACCCTCACACTTTTTCCCACAAGTCTGAACGACTACGGATGTTTAGAGTAAACAATTTACTCATGGATTAAACATGCTAAATTGGAACATTAATTGAAACATTATAACCAAATAATTTTTATTCAAATAATAAAGAGTTCCACATATGGAAATACAAAATGTACAGATCAAATCCAATCACTAGAATATCGAAGTCCCATGGCACAAGTATCACCTTCTTGCTTTGCCATTTCAAGGAGCTTCGTGAGAGGATCCGCAATGTTCTAATCCATGTGAACTTTGCGAATACATATCTTTCCCTTTTCAACTTCATCTCGTATGTAGTTGAATCTCCGCTCAATGTGCCTAGTCTTTTGATGAGCACGAGGTTCCTTGATTTGAGCAATCGCACCCCGTTATCACAAAAGATCTCTAGGGGGTCCTGAATGGAAGGGACAACCCCAAGATCGACAATGAATTTCTTCAACCATGCAGCTTCTTGAGCTGCCAATGAGGCGGCGATGTATTCTGATTCTGTAGTTGATAAAGCCACCACATCCTGTTTGGAGCTCTTCTAAGAGACCTCTCCTCCATTCAGAATGAAAATATATCCCGACTGTGACCGTGAATCATCACATCTGTTTGGAAACTCGCATCCGTGTAACCTTTTACAACGAGTTCCTCATCACCAGATCCATAGATTTGGAACTATCTTTTGTCCTCCTTAGGTACTTAAGTATGTTCTTAACAGCCATCCAAGACCCTTTCAAAAGGGTCTCCTTAGGTACAAGAGGGTCTTGAATGGTAGAGACCACCCATAAAGGGGCAGCCGAAAATGCCTTTCAAAAAGGGGTTTTCCCCCAATTTTATCAACCATTTTATTTAATTAATCACTAGTATAAGTTATGTAATTAACCTTTAATTATATAACTTATACACATTCTTATTACTTGATGTTATTTAACCAATTCAAATAACATTACAAATAATACCCATGAACAAAATATCCGTATAAGTTGTTCCATCTCATATGCAACTTATTTAGAAAACCCATTTTCTAAATTGGTGTAATTATATAATTGCATGAGCATATCATCAATTAAATACTAACTGGAGTTTGCTAAGCTTGTTATTGGGTATGACCCGACATGGATCATAACATACTAACCACATCAATGTTCTCTGTGTCTTGGGCATAAAGAATCCAACACGTCGAGGTATGTCTTCATTATCAATGGAGGCGCAATGTCGTGGAAAAGTTCAAAACAAGACATGGTAGCATTGTCCACTACAGAATCCGAATACATAGCCGCCTCATTAGCACACAGGAAGTTGCAAGGATAAACAAATTTATCGCAGATCTAGGGGTGGTCTCTACCATTCAAGACCCTCTTGAAATATTTTGTGATAATGAGGGTGCGATTGCTCAAATCAAGAAACTCCATGCACATCAAAAGACTAGACACATTGAGCGGAGATTCAACTACATAAGGAATGAAGTTGAAAAGGGAAAGATATGTATTCATAAAGTTCACACCGATCGAAACATTGCGGATCCACCCACGAAGCTCCTTGAAAGGGCAAAGCATGAAAGTCATACTTGTGCCTTAGGACTTTGATATTCTAGTGATTGGAATTGATCTGTTTAGTATTGAAAAGTTTGGAACAATGTAATATTTAACTCCTTCATATATTTGTGATATTCTGAGTTATGTTCCTTTTAGCATGTATAAGTCCATGAATATGTTTATTATTTTAAATGTCCGTAGTCGGTCATGTTTGTGGGAACAAATATGAACCTAAGACTATTATGAACATGGATTGGTGGATATTCATAAGGCATGAATATAGAAAAATTGGTTGCTGCCAAAGTTCATAGATATTTGGGGGATATGAATATTGGACTAACCCGCATCTCAAATTTTACTACATGAAATCTTCTAGATTGATCAAAAGTGAATATGAGTAAAGGAGAATATCATTTGGTATCCTCCGATCTGAGATACATATTGGGTTTTGATATTCACCAGTGTTTTATACCTTGAGCTAGTTCTTCACTGCTCTGAAATAATGGATAGTACATACGGCTATGTTAGGTGTGACACGAAGTGATTGTGAGAAACGTATGTAGTCAAGATGGAATTTGTTCCTCGTATTTGTTGAGAGCAAGATGTCTAAGGCTTAATTAAGTTAATCAACAAGGAATGATCATTCTGTGTCCTTGGATTTAACATGGCATCTGTAACAAAAGATAAATGATTATTCACCTAAATTATTTCAAGTTGGATACTTCAAGGGGATGATGTTATTGAATGGCTTTTAGTCATGCGTATTAAGGGTGGTAAACCGTTGTTAGGTGGTATTTACTGCTTGCATCAATCTTTTATGAATCTTGTGCAAGTGGGAGATTGTTGGATTCCTTATGCCCAAGACACATCGAATATTGATGTGGTAAGTACGTTATGATCCAAGTCGGGTTATACCCAATAACAACCTTAGCCAACACCAATTAATATTTAATTAATGATATGATCATGCAATTAAATAATTACACCAATTTAGAAAAGTGGGGTTTCTAAATAAGTTGCATGTGAGATGGAACAACTTATATGGATATTTTGTTCATGGGTATTATTTGTAATGTTATTTAAATTGGTTAAATAACATCAAGTAATAAAAGTGTGTATAATTATATATTTAAAAGGTTAATTACATAACTTATTCTAGTTACTAGTTAAAATATTGATAGATAAAATTGGGGGAAAACCCCAATTTGAAGAGTGTTTCGGCCACCACTTTAGAGGGGTTGGTTCCTTTTGTTTCATTTAAGGTCTTGGAACAACACACTCTTAACAAGACACACACTCAACCTCTCTCTCTCTCCCATACATGCAAGAACCAAAAGTGAAGAGTTCTCTTCATTTTGAAGAGAAACTCATGCCTGGAATCAAGTTTCAGCAGCCTTCTATGTTCGTTTTGGGTGTTCAAATCCTAGAAAAAGGGTCTTTGCTTGATGCTTATGGGTATGGAAACTTGAGGAAACCTCTTGTTGGTGTTTTGGTCATTCAATAACCTCATCTCTTCATCACTTTCATGTTTTTTAGCAGCTCTACAAAGGTAGTTTGTATGTGTTGCTTTTGGTTGTTATTTCTTCTTGATAGCTAGTCCATTCACATATTTTGATCCTATGTTCTTGGGTTTTTTGATGTTAAGTTATATGCCTTAATTTTCAGATTACAAACCATAATATAAGGTTTTATTCCGCTGTGTTTTTCATATTTAAATGATTAAACAACTTTGATAATGGTCCAACAAACCCCACAGTTATATCAATTGTCATTTTCAGAGATGCAGGGGCTCATTATGGAAAAGGGTTTTATTTGACCAAGCTTCTCACCCTAGAGAGTGTCACTATTATTTGTGAAGAAGAAGGATGACGCATTAAGAATGTGCATCCATTACCAGAAGTTAAACAAGGTTACGATAAAGAATCAAGGCCCACTATTTTAATATTGATGATTTGTTTCATCAACTACAAGGGTCAATATATTTTTCAAAATTGGTTTGAGATCCGGATACCATCAATTATGGATCAAAGATGTCACACCCTCAAAATCCACGTGCAGAGTTTTACCACGAGGTGTGTGAACAAACCAGGATCACAGTCAATAGTTACTCAGAACGACGCTATATGCCACATTTAAGATAAAACCAACCAAAGTTCAAACTTTAAAACCATGCGGAAGCGTTTTGTAAGTAAAGAAACCCAAAGTATATAAATGCATAATATGGCAAAACATGCGCCAACCCAAATGATTAAACATTAATAAATAAAAACCAACAAAGATGTATTAAAATAGAGTCTTAGAAAGCATGATGAACCCGAGCAGTGCTCCTAATGGCAAGATAATTAACAACCTGAGAATAGCATACTAAAATGTCAACACAACGGTTGGTGTGTTCAAGAGTTGGCATTCAATATAAACAATTTCACAGTTGTGATATATAAGTAGTGTATTGTAATAGATAGCTAGTCTATTAACAATAAATATTAATTCATAGTGATTTTGCATTTGAAGTTGACTGTGATAAGTTGTTACCTCCTGTCACGACTTATCAGGTCGTGACAATGTTCATTAGGACAAATTGCACCCGGTTGACATCGAGTCACACAGGTGGGGCTCGTCAGACCCAATAGTACTACCCAAGTTTCCCGCTATTCAATATTAGCAATTCGAAAGTGTGAGGACTTTTCCATGATAAACAGAATTATATTAATATTATACACAACTTAAATATATATATAAGTGTTTGTAATTACTACTATGCTATCTCCCCCAAAAGAGATTAAGTAAAGAGTGGGGCATGAACTCACCTGATATGCATAACAATACTTAGGGTTTACTTGGAAGAAAGAGTGGACAGACAACCTTCAGATGTTACCAAGATCATGTAAGTACATAAGTATGTGTAAACAGAGAAGACGTGGTACCCTAAGCACACCACAACCAAAGACGCAGGGTTTCAGAAAACAGACACGTTTGACCTAGTTGACCCGTTTGACCTGTTGGTGACATCATGAGTTATAATTCAATTAATCAAACGTGAACATATAGTATACATGGTTAACATTCAAATGGATCACATGAGGTGCTACATTACCCAATGCATTACTTAGATCATCATACCACTAATTATAATACAAGTCATGCGAATCTAAAACATTAACATGCCCACCAGTTATAACATAACTAACACGCCACACAAAGATCAAATCACACACTATATTCCATGTGAAGCCACTCATGACTTCACATCCTCAACCCTGCCAATCCTACTAAGTAGGGGCCTCAGATTCGCACGCGTGTATGATGATCACAATCATATTCATTAACCATGTTCATTGCATTCAACATACACCACAATAATCATTTCTAGTCTCAAACATGATGCCTTAATTACCAATCAACTTCAACATCATACATGATCATCAAAGTCCATACATCACACAAAATCATCCAAGCATTCCATACAACTAAATTAACATATTCTATAACATTAGAAATCATCCATGAACATACTACCATGCTCCTAATATCCCAAGCATGCTCAAACTATCATCTTTCAAACTTTGTGCAAATAAAGTTTCCCTTTTGGGAATGCACATCCCAAAATCTATCAAACACCCAATGTATTCATGAATTCATTAATAATATACCAATTCAAGTTCAAATCAACATTTAAGCATGATCAAAAACATCCAAACATCATAATTCACTAACCTTCATGATCAAAAGTTTCTACGTTTGGAAATCTATGAACTACAACATTCAATCTTAGTTTTCTAGCATCCATATCATCAATCTATCATACATACATCATCATAAACCCTTCAACAACATCAATCCATCATCAAATCGTCATATCATGAAAATAAAGTTACTATTCTTATTAACTTATGAACAACACGTCAAAAACGTAACTTTCTTGCATAATCGACTTTAACTAACATGTATACAATCTAACTAACATGATAACATCATCAAACAACAACAATCAACATTGAATCCCAGATTTTCAAATCTTGGGTTTTAGACAAACACAGAACCCATACAAAAACATGTAAAACTCACCTATAACGTCTAATGACTTGAAATTGATGCTTCTAACTTGTTCTATTGCTTGTAATCGACCAAAATCCGTAGCTAATTGCTTGTTCTAGGCTGGATTTCGAAGATGAGAGGGTTTGGGGTGGTGGTCGCGGCTGAGAATGGGGTGGGGATTAGGGTTGGGGTTTTGTTTTTAATTAATTTACAATAACCACCCTTTAACTCTTGCATTTGTATTTTTTTATAAAAATTAAGCTTTAAACTCTTTCTAAAAGTGTTTCTAGCTATAGACTAATAATAATAATTACATGTTTTATCTTTACTAAACATAAAACATACGAATTGATACACACGTTTCCACGTTACGCGATAAAATTCACCTTTAACATTTAAATCGCGTAAATACATAAGCATAACACAACAATCACATAATCAGTTAAATTATAATTAATTTAACATTATTAATTACCATCGGGTCACCAATGTTAAATGACAACTAGTGTGTGTTCATGACATGTGTACGCAAGACTTAACAAAACTAACGGAGTTTTGATAACGGAAAATTACCGGATGTCACATTATCCCATGTTGAAAGAATTTTCGTCCCGAAAATTGCGTTACATGGTAAGTGTTCCATCACTGGTCTACTGCATTGGCATACAGAAATCGAAATCGAGTGAGTTTTGGATGAGTTGTCACATCATCCCCATGTTGAAAAAAATTACGTCCCGAAATTTAATCAATACCTTCGTGTGCTGGCATCGTCTTTTCGAATAGTTGAGGGTACTTAAGCTTCATTTGATCTTCTCATTCGCACGTGAATTCTGGTCCATGTCGCGAATTCCAACGGATTTTAACTACGGGTATCTTGCTTTGCTTACGTGTTTTCACCTCACGGTCCATCACCTCGATTGGTTCTTCAATAAAGCGTAATTGTTCATCCACTTGAACTTCTTCTAGTGGTACGACCATTGTTTCATCATTTAGACACTTTTTTAGGTTCGGCACGTGAAATACATCATGGATTCCACTTAGCGAATCAGGTAGGGCTAGTCGATAAGCCACTGGACCTATTCTTTCCACTATTTCAAATGGTCCAACGTACCTTGGATTCAGCTTTCCTTGCTTGCCAAACCAAACTACGCCTTTCCATGGTGAGACCTTCAATAAAACCTTGTCACCAACCTAAAACTCTAAAGGTTTCCATCTCCTGTCAGCATAACTCTTCTGTCTGTCTCGTGCTGCAGCCATACGGTTTCGTATCTGTATAATCTTCTTGGCTGTCTCATGAATTAACTCGGGATCCGTCAGTTTAGTATCACCAATTTCCGGACAGCAAACTGGTGATCTACATTTTCTCCCATACAACGCCTCGAAGGTGTTGCATGTATGCTAGTATGGTAATTGTTGTTATAAGAAAACTCCACCAATAGCAGGTGAATTTCCCAGTTATTCCCAAAGTCAATCACACAAGCACGTAGCATATCCTCCAACGTCTGTATGGTACGCTCACTCTGGCCATCCGTCTATGGATGAAAAGCAGTACTCATATCCAAACGCGTACCCAAAGATTTCTATAGTGATTGCCAGAAATATGACGTGAAACGAGCGTCGCGGTCAGAAATAATTGAGATTGGTACACCGTGTCTCTAAACGATCTCTTTAAGGTACAGTCGGGTTAATTTCTTTATCTTGTCGGTTTCCCTAATTTCAAGGAAATGAGCAGACTATGTTAATCGATCCACAATAACCCATATCATGTCACAACCAATATTAATCCGGGTTAAGTTGGTAATAAAATCCATGAAGATTTGTTCTATTTCCACATTGGTATCTCGGGTTGTTGCAACAGTCCGCAAGGTTTTGGTATTCCACCTTTACTTTCGAGCAGGTCAAACACTTGCTCACATACCTAGCTACATCCGCCTTCATGTTAGGCCACCAGTAGTACGCCTTTAGGTCATGTTACATCTTGTCGGATCCAGGATGTATAGAATACTTAGATTTGTGTGCCTCACTCATAGCTAAATCTCTTATATTTCCATAGACAAGCACCCAAAGTCTATCCATGAAGTACCAAATTCCATCCTCTTTCATAACTAGTTGTTTATCTATTCCCCTTAATGACACAGAACCAACATTTTCCGCTTTTAAGGCTTCTATCTGTGCCTCCTTAACTTGTTTAGGCAGTTGAGTTCTCACCCGTCTAGGTTTAGCTCTTTCCTTCCAGCTTAAGGCATTGGCAACCACGTTCACCTTTCCCGGATGATACTTGATAGCACAATCATAGTCGTTTAGTAGCTCCACCCTACGTCGTTGCCTCATATTCAACTCCTTTTGCTCGAAGATATGTTGAGGACTCTTGTGATCAGTGTAGATAGTGCACTTGGTACGATACAAGTAATGTCTTCAAATCTTTAAGACAAAAACCACTGCACCCAATTCTAAGTCGTGGGTGGTATAGTTCTTCTCGTGAACCATTAGTTGTCTCTGAGGCGTACGCTATCACCTTCTCTCGTTGCATCAAAACACAACCCAATCCTTGAATGGATGCATCACAATACACCACAAAATCCTCCGTTCCCTTTGGCAGTGCCAATATCAGGGCACTACAGAGTTTTTGTTTAAACAATTGAAAAGCCGATTCTTGGCTCTCACTCCATTTGTATGTCGTTCCTTTGTGAGTCAAGGCTGTGAGAGGTTGTGCGATCTTATAGAATCCCTCTATGAATCATCGGTAATATCCTACTAATCCAAGAAATTGCCTTAAATCGCTCGGCGTTTTAGGTATAGTCCAATTCTTTATCGCCTCAATCTTGGCAGAATCAACATGTATTCCCTTCTTATTAACAATATGACCTCGGAATTGCACTTCTTGTTGGGTTTGTTAGAACATAAACATAGTTTAACCACTTAAACATTGTGAAAAACACAGCGGAAATGAACTTTATAACATAATTTATGAACTGAAAAATCGAGTTCTGTTTTGATATTATAAAGTTACAAAGAAACCCAGGAACAAAGGATCTTTATATGTGAATATAACTAGCTATAGAAACACATAAACATACAATATGGACAACCATAAAGAAGCTGCCATGAACTACCTTCCAGTAGCGAAATGGGGAATATGGAGGATGATATGGACCAAGAAAACGACCAAGGCACCTAATGGAGGTCCTCTCAAGCTTGTATACCCCAAGCACTATAGCAAACACCTTCTTGCTAAGGAGAAGAACACCAAAATCAATCCAAAACCCTCTCTTGTTGATGCTGCTGGCCGAGAGAGAGTTTGAGGAGTGAGAGAGAGTTATTGTGTGAAAATGATGTGTGTGTAAGAGTCTCTTGCACACTTCTCCTAATGTGTTTTTTCAAGACAAAAGGAAAGGATCCTATTGGACCAAAGGGAGGTCGAAATCAGCCTTCTAGAAGGTGTTTCCCACCCAAACTTTAAAAAAAACACATTAAAAGGGTCATGTACATTATTTAAATTAAACCCCTTTTTAATTTAAATGACTCTTTCATTTTATTATTTAATGTTACTTAAACGGATTTAAATAACAATACAAATAATAAAATTCATCAACAAAATATCTTTATAATTTGTGCCACTATAAATGCAATATTTAGAAAACCTATTTTCTAAATTTGGTGTGATTATTTAATTGGATGATCATATCATCAATTAAATAATTGTTTGTGTTTGCAAAGCTTGTTATTGGGTATAACCCGACTTGGATCATAACGTACTAACCGCATCAATATTCTATGTGTCTTGGGCATATAGAATCCAACAATCTCCCACTTGCACAAGCTTCATAGAAAATTGATACAAGAAGTAAATACCGCCTAACAACGGTTTACTACCCTTAATACGCATGACTTATAGCCATTCAATAACATCATCTAAATCAAGTATCCTACTTGAAATGATTTAGGTGAATTAATCATTTATCCTTTTGTTACAGATGTCATGTTAAATCCAAGGACACAAAATGATCATTCCTTGTTGATTTAACTTAATCAAGCCTTAGACATCTTGCTCTCAACGAATAAGAGGAACAAATTCTATCTTGACTACATACGTTTCTCACAAACACCTCGTGTCACGCCTGAACATAACCTTACGTACTTTTCATTATATCAGGGCAGTGAAGAACTAGCTCAAGGTATAACACTTGATGAATAACAAAACCCAATATGTATCTCAGGTCCAAGGATACCAAATGATATTTGCCTTTACTCAAATTTACTTATGATCATTCTAGAAGATTCCATGTAGTAAAATTTGAGATGCGGGTCAGTCTAATACTTGTATCCCACATTTATCTATGAACTTTGGCAACAACCAATTGCTTTATATTCATTCCTTATGAATATCCACCAATCCAAATTCATAATAATCTTACCCTCATACTTGTTCCCACAAGTATGAAAGACTACAGACATTTAGATTAAACAATTTACCCATGGATTAAACATGCTAAATTGGAACATTCATTGAAATATTATGACCAAATAATTTTATTCAAGTAGTAAGAGAGTTCCAAATATCCAAATATGAAATTACAAATCAAATCCAATCACTAGAATATTGAAGTCCTATGGCACAAGTATAACCTTCATGCTTTGCCTTTTCTAGGAGCTTCATAAGAGGATCCGCAATATTTTGATCTGTGTGAACTCTGCGAATACATATCTTTCCTTTCTCAACTTCATCTCGTATGTAGTTGAATCTCCGCTCAATGTGCCTAGTCTTTTGATGAGCACGAGGTTCCTTGATTTGAGCAATTGCACCCTCGTTATCACAAAAGATCTCTAGGGGGTCCTGAATGGAAGGGACAACCCCTAGATCAGCAATGAATTTCTTCAACCATGCAGCTTCTTGAGCTGCCAATAAGGCGGCGATGTATTCAGATTCTGTAGTTGATAAAGCCACCACATCTTGTTTAAAGCTCTTCCAAGAGACAGCTCCTCCATTCAGAATGAAAATGTATCCCGATTGTGATCGTGAATCATCACGATCAGTTTGAAAACTCGCATCCGTGTAACCTTTTACAATGAGTTCCTCATCACCAGATCCATAGATTAGAAACATATCTTTGGTCCTCCTTAGGTACTTAAGTATTTTCTTAGCAGCCATCCAATGTCTGCTGGTATGTGCTTCCAGGTAGGCACTTAGGTATGTGCTTCCAGGATTTTGCTGGTATCAGCTTGTCATGCTTAAGGCTCATGAAACGTCCGGCCGAGTGCATATCATTGCATACTTGATGGATCCAACAGTAGATGCGTATGGGATTGCCTTCATTTTATCTTGCTCATCCTTTGAGCTTGGAAATTGAGTGATACTCAATATCGTTCCTCTTTGAATAGGTACCGTACCTCTCTTAGAGTTTTCCATCTTGATTTAAACCAATCAACCGCCTTGATCTATCCCTATAGATCTTTATTCCCAGAATATAGTCGGCCTCACCAAGATCCTTGATGGACAAACAACTTCCAGGCCATGTTTTTACACCTTCCAAGGTTGAAATATCATTTCCAAATAGTAGTATGTCATCAACATACAATACTAGGAAAATGATGATGCTCCCACTAGCTTTCTTATATACACAAGCTTCATCAGCGTTCTTGATGAATCCAAATTTAATTACTTCTTCATCAAAATGGTGATTCCAACTTCTCGATGCTTGTTTCAATCCATAGATTGATTTCTTTAATTTGCATACTTTGTTAGGATGTTTTGGATCGACAAAACATTCAGGCTGAACCATATAGACATCTTCCTCAAGATATCCATTTAGGAAAGCGGTTTTGACATCCATTTGCCAAATCTCATTATCATAATAAGCAGCTATGGCAAATGGTATTCTAATGGATTTTAGCATCGCAACAGGTGAAAAAGTTTCAACATAGTCAACTACTTGAGTTTGAGTGAAACCCTTTGCTACAAGTCTAGCTTTATAAGTATCCAAGTTTCCATGCATATTGGTTTTCTTCTTGAAAACCCACTTATTTCCAACTACTTTGGAGTTAAGAGGTGATATAACCATGTCCCATACTTGATTGTCATACATGGATTGCATCTCAACGTTCTTGGCCTTCAGCCATTTGTCACAATCCTAATTGGAAAACACATCATGGTATGTGATTGGTTTATTAGAATCTATCACATAGCATCCATCAGTGAAAAATCCATATCTTTCAGGTGGATTACTAGTTCTACCAGATCTGCGAACATTTTCTGTGTATTGATCAACTATTTGATCACTTTCAACATCCTCATGTTGAGTGCTAGTGTCAACCAAATGTGTATCGGGTTGTGGTTCTTAATCCTCTTCAAGATCCATAGTTCTACTACCAGTTCCTTCCATACGGAACTTCGTTTCCAAGAAGTCACCCTTTTTGGCATCAAACTCCTTTTGTTGTATTGGATCATAGAAATAATATTCCATAGAATCTCTTGGATATCAAATAAAGATACACTTAGTGGAACGGCTTTCTAACTTGTTCGAGGTGGGAGTCTTCACATAAGCCTCACACCCCCACATCCTCAAATATGAAAATGATGGAACCCTTCCATGCCATATTTCATAAGTTGTCCTTTCCACTTTCTTGGTTGGGGCCATATTCAAAATATGGGCTGCAGAGAGCAGAGCAAAAGCCCAAAATGATAGAGGTAATGAGCTTCTAGCCATCATAGATCGAACCATATCCAATAGAGTTCGATTTCTCCGCTCGGACACGCCATTATGTTGTGGTGTCCGCGGTGGAGATAATTATAAGACAATCCCACAACTTCTAAGATGGTCCCTAAAAGCATCATTCAGGTATTCACCTCCTCTATCGGTATGGAGAATTTTAATTGACTTATTGAGTTGATTTTGTATTTCATTTTGAAAGATCTTGAACATTTCAAAAGCTTCATCTTTGTGTCTTAACAAGTACACATACCCATATCGACTATAGTCATCACTAAAGGTAGTGAAGTATCTTTCATTGTACCTTGTCATAGGTTTAAAAGGACCACATACATACGAATGTATGATACCTAATAAATCCTTTGCCCTTTCGGCTTTGCCACTAAAAGGTGCCTTGGTCCTTTTGCCTTGTAAACAAGACTCACATACATTAAATGAATCATATTCACTTGTTTTTAAAAGACCATTCTTTTGTAGTGTTTGTATTCTTTTTTTGTTTATATGACCAAGGCGGCAATGCCAAAGGTAACCGTCACTCAAATCCGATTTGAGTCTCTTGGTACTAGTTGGTACAATAGGCTATCATTCAATGTATATTCACGAAACAATTTATAGATACCATTGATGGGAATAGATTTAAAGTAAAAACATGTCATTCAAAGTAACATGGATTTCATTTCCAATAAATGATAACACATATCCAATATTTTTAATAAGGCTACGAAAATAATGTTCCTAGTAGGAGCATACAAAACATTGTACAAAATTACTTCCAAACCATTTGGAAGATTCAAGATGTAGTCACCACGGGCTTCAACTTGAACTTTAGCCCCATTGCCCATGTAGAGGCTAACATCCCCTTTGTTGAAGTTGCTACTTCTTTTGAACCCCTGTAAAAATTGCAAATGTGAGCTCCACATCGGTATCTAATACCCATGTGTTAGAGGATATTAAGTTTAAATTAATATGGATCATGTATATGGTACCTGAGGTCTGCCCGGCATCCCTCTTTGCTTTCAACTCTTGGAGATGGACAGGACAATTTCTTGCCCAATGTCCAATCTCCCCACACTTGAAGCATGGGTCATTGGAAGCAACCTTTTGCTTCTTCTCTTGTGCTTTGGGTGGCACCCTTGCCACCCGTTTCCCCTTTCCCCATACGGGTCCCTTACCCTTGGCAACTCTTGCCTTGGGTGCGGGATGAGGCCTCTTCTCTTTCCCACCTTCATTAATGGTGAGAACGGGTACAACCCTTTTACCCATGGCTGCCTTGGCTGTTTTGAGCATAGAGTGAAGCTCATCAATGCTTTTGTCCCAAGCATTCATGTTGTAGTTCAACACGAACGTCTCGAACCTTGTCGTAAGGCCATTGAGGATCAAATTCATGGCCAATTCCTTTGAGATGGGACAATTTAGCCTTTCGAGGCGGCCAATGTGACTTTTCATATTAAGTACATAAGATGAAACTGATTGGTTGTCGTCCATACGACATGTATGGAGTGCTCGAACCGTTTCGAAGCGCTCAACCCTCGCTTGCTGTTGGAACGTTTCCTTCAATTGGTTATCATGTCATAAGCTCCGTGATTCTCAGACTCCTTCTAGAGATTCGGAATCATGCTTGCCAACATAAGGCAAGACACTTGGACAGAGTCCTTAGTGTACTTCACCTTATCGTTATAGGCCTCCTCATCATCCTCACTAGGTTGATCAGGGATAGGGTCGTCTAAAACATATGATCGTTTTTCTTGCTTGAGAACCATTCTCAATTTTCGATACCAATTGATAAAATTGTTATGATTTAGATGTTCCTTTTGGAGAATCGCTCGTAAAGATTGGGCGGACGTGGATGAATTATCATGATTATCATTATTATTGGTGGCCATGTACAAAATTTTAACAAAGATCAATTTTAGTATTTTCGATATTGTTATTTTAATAATTAATACCTTTTATGGTCATTTTCATATTAAAATCTAGTACCCAACATTACATTTAAATAGTGGTTAGGTGACCTTTATCCCACGATTTAAATTAATAAGGTGGTCAACGATTGACGATTGCAACCATTTGCAACTTCTAGAGTATGGGATTGACTTAAAACATCATATGTAAAGTCGGCATGTTAATCCCATCAACACCATTTGGAAACCATATAGTAGGTGATCCATTTGACATGGTTTGCAAATCAAGACACCCTACTTACACACACGTGTGAGTTTGCCAAAATAAGCGGTTAGATGACCTTTATCCCACGAATATGGCATTGTCACCTCAAGTCACAAGTTCCCTCAAAATGGTTAGGTGACCTTTGTCCCACTAAGAGTCCCGAGTGACTCAGGTGTTGTGTAAAAGGACGGTGTTGATCTTAATTTTTTTTTTAATTTAGAGATTTTATAATTCTAGTTTAGAAAACTCTATGTATTCATATTTGCATGCTTTCAATACAAGATAGCCTATGGTACATTGCTTAAAACCTCTTTTAATCTTTGAAATCATTAAACAATATTAATAACCTTTTATTACCTTTTAATGATTAATGCCCATTTAGATAGTTTGTTATGATCATTGAAGGATTGTTAAGCAAACATCATATATAAGCAATCAACCACAATACCATAATCAAACAAATATTAGTGCATAACCGTAGCATCTAAAGTGTCCACACTTGTTTGCCATCACAAGTGTTGACCATAAGACATTCCTAAGGGACAAAACACAACGCAAAACGCTTCCATGAACCTCCCACTTGTAACCGCATCCAAATGCTCCATGTTTCTTGTGTCTTCCCTTTGTGCTTCTAACCCGTACATCTTCGTATTACAAGATATTAGATCCTAATACAAGATTTCTAGTAAAATGAACAGTACCTAATCTATTTATTACATCCCAATAATAAATAAATTACATTTTAAACCAAGCACAAATAAATGATTATACAACCCAATTGAATGAATAAAAACAACCATTACAATCATCCAAATAACACAAGGTCAAGAGCTAGGTTATGCACCATAATGAACAATGATCATATCATCCAAAACAACAATGAATCCCCACTAAAACCCACGAAATTTCAGCCAACACAAACTGAAATTTCGGTTTTTATCTTGTCCAAACAAACAAACAATACAACATACATGTCTTTCAAAGTTTAATCACAAGCATGTGTGATATACCTTTGAAAGTTTGGGGATTCATAATACATGAACATAGCAGCCCCTAAAGGGGTTTTAAAGTCCCATAAAACAAATTTTCAAGGACAAAACAAGCTAGCTATCCATATAACCGGCTCTAGATGCCGAAGAAGTCAGCGTTGTTAAGTGAGTTCTAGTTTTAGTTTTAAAAAGTCAGCGTTGTTAAGTGAGTTCTAGTTTTAAAATAAAACATATTTTATCTGTTGGATCTTGAATGCCCAAGACACATACAAGATTGATGTGGTTATTACGTTATGATCCAAGTTTGGTCATACCCAATAACAAGCCAAACAAACATCAATAAATATTTATTTGTTGATGAGATCATACAAAAAAATATTGACACTAATTTAGAAAATGGGTTTTCTAAAATGTTGCTTTTGTGATAGAACAACATTATATGGATAATTTGTTCATGAGAAAATTTGTTTCATTATTTAAGTTGGTTAAATAATAACAAATAAAAGTGTGTTAATGTTATAAAATTAAAATAGGTTTTAATTTTATAAAGTAAGCGTTGAATGAAGTTTCGGCCGCTCCATGTGGGGGTTAGTGGAGCCTTTTAGTCTTGGGTTCCACAAGACTTTCTCCATTCTTGCACTCTTCAATCAATACACACACTCTCTCTTTCACACACAAGCAAGAACTCTCTCAAAAACAAGGCTGAAAATCTCAGATTAGAGGCTCCAACAAGCTGAAATTTTGGATTTTTGAAGGTGCATAGGTAGAGAGTTTTGGTGCTGAGCTCCCTAACTAGGTAGGTGTTTGGAAGATCTTGTGGGTATAACAACTTGAGGCTTTCTATCTTGAGGGCTGGACATTCAAGAACATCATCATCTTCATCTTATCCATCTACAACATCTTGTGCTTGAAAGGTTGTTTCAATGTACACCCTATGGTTGTTATTTTTGTTTTTGACATCATACTATTTCACATATATATATATGATCCATGTTCTTGGGTTTTGTTTATGGTTTAAAATGGTAAATTTTCAGATTGTGAACCTCACTTTAAACCCTATTTTCCTCTGCGTTTTTATAGTTTAAATGGTTAAACTAGTTTTGATTTACATGTTACAAAACCCAACAATGGCATCTAGAGCCAGATATGTGGAATATGTGCTTCAAAAGTTCTTGAAAAGTTAGTTTTCATGGACTTTTCAACCCATTAGGGGCTGTTTTGTTGTGGATGTATGAATCCCTTATGTTTCAAGGTTTAATCTTACATGCTTTAGTATAAACCTTGAAAGACCAAGATCAAATGTTTGATTGTGTTGTTTGGACAAAACCCTAAAGTTTTGGTTCATGTTGGCCAGAACTTGAAGGTTAATAAATGGGTTCATTGTTGTTCTTGGATGTTGAATATGTTTCTATTTGGTGCATAACATAGCATTGACTTTATGTTTTTGGATTTGGTTGATTGTGGTTTGTCATGTTGGTTTTGATTCTTGTAAGGGTTGTAATATATGTGTTTGTATTTTGGGTTGTAATTTATTTATTCATTTGGTTATGTAATAAATAGATTTGGTGCATTTCTTTTATTAGAAAAAATGTATTAGGATATGATTTTGTAAAATAAGATGCACAAGATGAAGACCCCAAGAAGGACACAAAAGACATGGACACTTGAAGCATTTGGATGTGGATTCAAGTGGGAGTTCATGGACACATTTTGATGTGTCTTTTAACCCTTAGGAAAGACCTTATGTCAACAATTGTGATGGCAAACAAGCATGGTCAACTTAGTGGCTATGGTTATGCACTTATGTTTGTATGATTATGCTTGTTTGGTTGTTTGTTGTATGATTGTTTGTTGATATTTGGATATGCTTAACAAACTCATTAACAAACTTAACAAGCTGAAAATTGTTGGTTATTTATCATTAAGTGGTTAATAAAAGGTTACTAATAGGATTAATAATTTTAATAAAAGGGGTTTTATTATAAGTGAACCATAGGGTACCTTGTATTTGAAAGCATGCAAATATAACGTACATAGAGTTTTCTAAACTTGTATTATGAAAACTTAAAATTTCTTTTATAAACAAGTTTAACACCGTCCTTTTGCGTACACTTAGTCACTTGGAAACTCTTAATAGGATAAAGATCACCTAACCATTTTGCGGGAACTTGTGATTTGAGTGGGGATACCATATTTGTGGATAAAGGTCACCTAACACACTTATGTTGGAAAACTCACATGTGTGCGCAAGTAGGGTAACTTGACTTGCAAACCATGTTAAATGGATCACCTACAATATGGTTTACAAGGTGTTGATGGATAAACATGTCGACTATACATATGATGTTTTAAAGTCAATCCCATGCCTCTAGAAGTTGCAAAGGGTTGCAATTGTCAAAACATTGACTACCTTGTTAATTTAAATAATGGGATAAAGGTCACCTAACCACTATTTAAATAACGTTGGATTCTAAATTTTAAAATTGTGTAAGACACTTAAAGGGGCTTTAGTTATTAAAATATGAACATATCGAAAATACTAAAATTGAACTTTGTGAAATTTTGTAGGTGGCCACCAACAACAATGAAAATAATGATAACCCATCCGTACACTCACTATCACTAAGGACCATTCTCCAAAAGGAGCGTCTAAACCATAATAACTTTATTGATTAGTTTCGAAACTTGAGAATTATTCTCAAGCAAGAGAAACGATCATATATTTTAGACGATGTGATTCCCGATCAACCTAATGAGGAGGTTAAGGCGGCCTACAATAATTGGGTGAAATACACTGAGAACTCGGTCCAAGTGTCTTGCCTCATGTTGGCAAGCATGAATCCGGATCTCCAAAAGGAGTATGAACATCATGAAGCATACGACATGATAAGCCAGTTGAAGGAAACGTTCCAACAACAAGCAAGGGTGAGCGCTTTGAAATGGATCGAGCCCTCCATGCATGTCGTATGGATGACACCTAATCTATTTCATCTAATGTACTTAAGATGAAAAGCCACATCGACCGCCTCGAAAGGCTGAATTGTACCATCTCAAAAGAGTTGGCTACGGATTTGATCCTCAACTCTTTGTCAAAAAGGCTTGACAACTTTGTCATGATTATAACATGCACAGGTGGGACAAGAACATAAGTGAACTTCACTCTATGCTCAACTGATGAGGCGGCCATGGGTAAAAGGATTTACCCGTTCTCACCATCAATGAAGGTGGGAACAAGAAAAGGCCTTCCCCGCACCCAAGGCAAATGTTACCAAGGGTAAGGGGCACGTTAGGGGAAAGGGAAAGGGAGTGGTAAGAGCGCCACCACCAAAACTAATAGAGAAGAAGCAAAAGGTTTCTTCGAATGACCCATGCTTTAAGTGTAGGAAGATTGGACATTGGGCAAGAAATTGCCCAGTCCATCTCAAAGAGTTGCAAGCTAAGAGGGATGCCGGGAAAACCTCAGGTACAATTTTCATTATTCATATTGATCTAAATTTAATATCCTCTAACACATGGGTATTGGATACCGGATGTGGAAATCACATTTGCAACTTATTGCAGGGGTTCAAAAGAAGTAAGGACTTCAAGAAAGGGGATGTTAGCCTTTACATGGGGAATGGGGCAAAGGTTCAAGTTGAAGGCCGAGGGAACTACATCTTGAAGCTTCCAAATATTTTGAAGCAATTTTGAACAATATTTTGTATGCTCCTAGTTTGACTAGAAACATTATTTCTATTGCCCAATTAAGACAATGTGGTAATGTTTTAACATTTATTGAAAATGAAATTCATGTTTCTTTAAATGGAATATTTTATTTTAAATCTATTCCTATTAATGGTATTTATGAATTGGTACGTGAAAACGCATTATATGATAGCTCATTGTACCAAACCACCACTAAGAAACTCAAATTGGATTTGAGTGATACCTATCTTTAGCATTGCCGTCTTGATGATATAAACAAGAAGTGCATACAAACACTTCAAAAGAACGGTCTTTTAAAAAGCAAGTGAATATGATTCATTTGATGTACATGAATCTTGTTTACAAGGAAAAATGTCTAAGTCACATTTTAGTGGCAAATCCAAAAGGCAAAGATTTTATGGGCATCATACATTCGGATGTATGTGGTCCTTTTAAGCCATGACTAGGTACCATTAAAGATACTTCATTACCTTTACCGATGACTATAGTCAATTGGTTATGTGTACTTGTTAAGACACAAGATGAAGCTTTTGAAATGTTCAAAATTTTCCAAAATGAAGTAGAAAATCAACTCAACAAGAAAATAAAAATTCTCTACACCAATAGAGGAGGTGAATACTTAAGTGATGCTTTCAAAGATCATCTTAGAAGTTGTGGTATTGTCTCCCAACTATCTCCACCTAGAACACCACAACACAATCGTGTGTCCGAGAGGAGAAATCAAACTCTATTGGATATGGTTCAATCTATGATGGCTAAAAGCTTATTGCCTCTATCATTTTGGGGTTTCGCTTTGCTCTCTGCGGCCCGTATCTTGATATGTTCCAACCAAGAAAGTGGAAACGACACCTTTTGAAATATGGCATGGAAGGGTTCCATCACTATCATATTTAAAGGTATGGGGTTGTGAGGCTTATGTTAAGACTCCCACCGCAAACAAGTTAGAAAGCCGTTCCACTAAGTGTATCTTCATTGGATATCCTAGAGACGCTATGGGATATTATTTCTATGATCCATTGGAACAAAAGGAGTTTGTTGCCAAGAAGGCTGAGTTCATAGAAGCTAAGTTTCTTATGAAGGAACTAGCAATAGAATTGCGGATCATGAGGAGGATCAAGACCCACAAACCGATACACGTTTGTTGACACTAGCACTCAACATGAGGATGTTGAACATGATCAAGTGGTTGACCAATGTACACAAAACGTTCACAAATCTGGTAGAATTAGTAATCCACCTGAAAGATATGGATTTTTCGTAGATGGATGCTATGTAGTAGATTTTGATGAACCAACCACCTATCGTGATGCAATGTCCAATTTGGATTGTGACAAATGGCTTGAAGCCATGAACGTTGAGATGCAATCCATGTATGACAACCAAGTATGGGACTTGGTTGAACCAACAATTAACTTCAACATAGTTGGAAGTAAGTGGGTTTTCAAGAAGAAAACCAATATGCATGGAAACTTGAATACTTCTAAAGCTAGACTTGTAGCAAAAGGTTTTACTCACCGGTTGCAATGCTAAGGTCTATTATGATATTATTTGCCATAGCTGCTCATTATAATTATGAGATTTGGCAAATGGATGTCAAAACCGCTTTTCTAAATGGATATCTAGAGGAAGATGTCTATATGGTTTAGCCTGAAGGTTTTATCGATCAAAAACATCCTAATAAAGTATGCAAGTTAAAGAAATCAATTTATGGATTGAAACAAGCATCAAGAAGTTGGAATCACCATTTTGATGAAGAAATAATCAAATTTGGGTTCATCAAAATCACTGATGAAGCATGTGTATATAAGAAAGCTAGTGGGAGCATCATCACTTTCCTAGTATTGTATGTCAATGACATTTCACTATTTGGAAATGACATTCCAACCTTGGAGGGTGTAAAAGCCTAGCTTGGAAGCTGTTTCTCCATTAAGTATCTTGGTGAAGCCGCCTATAATTTAGGAATAAAGATCTATAGGGATAGATCAAGGTGGTTGATAGGTTTAAATCAAAGTGCATACATTGACAAGATCTTGAAAAGTTTCAAGATGGAAAACTCTAGGAAAGGTACCATACCTATTCAAAGAGGAACGATATTGAGTAAAACTCAATCTCCAAGCTCAAAGGATGAGGAAGACAAAATGAAGGGAATCCCGTATGCGTTTGTTATAGGATCCATCATGTATGCAATGATATGCTCTAGGCCGGACGTGTCATGCGCTTTGACCATGACAAGCCGATACCAACAAAATCCTAGAAATAGTCATTGGATGGCTGTTAAGAACATACTTAAGTACCTAAGGAGGACCAAAGATATGTTCCTAATTTATGCATCTGGAGAAGAGGAACTTGTAGTAAAGGGTTACACGGATGAGAGTTTCCAAACTGATCGGGATGATTCACTATCACAATAGGGCTATATTTTCATCTTGAATGGAGGAGCAACTTCTTGGAAGAGCTCTAAGCAAGCTGTGGTGGCATTGTCAACAACCAAGTCAGAATACATCGCTGCTTCATTAGCAGCTCAGGAAGCTGCATGGTTAAAGAAATTCATTGCCTATCTGGGGTGGTCCCTTCCATTCAGGACCCCCTAGAAATTCTTTGTGATAACGAGGGTGTGATTGCACAAATCAAGGAACCCCGTGCACATCAAAAGACTAGGCACATTGAACGAGATTCAACTACATAAGGGATGAAGTTGAAAAGGGAATGATATGTATTCGCAAAGTTCACACACATCAAAACATTGCGGATCCACTCACGAAGCTTCTTGAAAAGGCAAAGCATGAAAGTCATACTTGTGCCATGGGACTACAATATTCTAGTGACTGGATATGATCTTTAATTTTATATTTGGATATTGTAACCCTTTATCACTTGAATATATTATTTGGTTATAGTGTTTCAAGTAATATTCCTATTTTTCATGTTTAAAATCAATGAGTAAATCATTTACTCACAATGTCCATAGTCCTTTATACTTGTGGGAACAAATATGAAGGTAAGACTATTATGAACCTAGATTTGTAGATATTCATATGGATGAATATAGAGCAATAGGATGCTACTAAAGTTCATAGATATTTGTGGGATACAAATATTGGACTGACCTGCATCTCAATTATTACTACATGGAATCTTCTTGATTGATCATAAGTAATTTTATGTAAAGGCAAATATTATTTGGTATCCTTTAACCTGAGATACATATTGGGTCTTGATATTTACCAAATGTTATACTTTGACTTATTTCTTCGTTGTTCTCAAACATGGCAGTACATAAGTCTGAGTTCAAGTATGATATAAGGTAATTGTGAGAGACGTATGTAGTCAAGATGGGATTTGTTCCTCTTATTCGTTGAGAGTAAGATGTCTAAGGCCTGATAAAGTTAAATCAATGGAGAATGATCACTCTGTGTCTCTGGGATTTAACATGACGTCTGTTACAAAAGGATAGATGATTGATTCACCTAAAAAATTTCGATTAAGATACTTGAAGGGGATGATGTTATTGAATGGCACTTTGTCATACGTATTAAGAGTAGTAAACCGTTGTTAGGCGGTATTTACAGCTTGCGTCAATCTTCTATGAATCTTGTGCAAGTGGGAGATTGTTGGCTCTTGAATGCCCAAGACACATACAAGATTAATGTGATTAGTACGTGATGATCCAAGTCGGATCATACCCAATAACAAGCCAAACAAACACCAATAAATATTTATTTTTAGATGAGATCATACAAATAAATATTGACACCAATTTAAAAAATAGGTTTTCTAAAACGTTGCTTTTGTGACAGAACAACATTATATCGATAATTTGTTCATGAGAAAATATTTGTTTCATTATTTAAGTTGGTTAAATAATAACAAATAAAAGTGTGTTAATGTTATAAAATTAAAATAGGTTTTAATTTTATAAAGTAAGGGTTTAAAAGAGTGCAAATTTTATAAAAGTTTCAAAAAGGGGGAACCCATTTTGAATGAAGTTTCGGCCGCCCCATGTGGGCGTTAGTGGGGCCTTTTAGTCTTGGGTTCCACAAGACTTTTTCTATTCATGCACTCTTCAATCAATACACACTCTCTCTTTCACACACAAGCAAGAAATCTCTTAAAAACAAGGCTGAAAATTTCGGATTAGAGGCTCCGACAAGCTGAAAATTTCGGATCTTTTAAGGTGCATAGGTAGAGAGTTTTGGTGTTGAGGTCCCTAACTAGCTAGGTGTTTGGAAGAGCTTGTGGAGGCTTTCAATATTGAGGGCTGGACATTCAAGAACATCATCATCTTCATCTCATCCATCTACAACATCTTGTGCTTGAAAGGTTGTTTCAATGTACACCCTATTGTTGTTATTTTGGTTTTGATAGCATACTATTTCACATATATATATATGATCCATGTTCTTGGGTTTTGTTTATGGTTTAAAATGGTAAAAATTTCAGATTGTTAATCTCACTTTAAACCCTATTTTCCACTGCGTTTTTATAGTTTAAATGGTTAAACAAGCTTTGATTTACATGTTATAAAACCCAACATTACCTTCCATTTAAAACCGTTCTTTACTTCATTCAATCATAATAGGTTTTAGAACGTGATCACACATCGTACGTAGACATAGATAATATTTATTATCTTCATCATCGTTCATTTCGTACATTTGTTATCTTCTCATTTTCATCTAGGTCCTGTCATGTGCTTAACCCCCCTCTAGAGCACCAAGCAATTTATCTAGGGTTAAGCGATAAGGACCCTATACATCTCGTCAATCACAAAGACCGAACACCTGTGTGCATCCTCATGGGGTATATAACCCGCACACAGTTGAGCTGACAACCCCTCATTGGGTGTGAACCTCCATACATTTGCTTAATCACACGGATTAAGCCAAGTGTGCATCCTCATGGGGTAGCTAACCCGCACACGGTTGAGCTAACACTCCACATTGAGTGTGAACCTCCATACATTTTCTTGCAAGACTTTCTTACATTCGTTCATTCATTAATGCATGCATTCGTCAATTCATTCCTCTTTCCATTATCTTCCACTTTACGTTACATAATACTTTCATTTCATTCATTAACATCAACGTAAAGCCATGGGAAAATAAACACACATAACAGGAACATTAACATACACATACCATAGCATCATAAGTGGCATCTTGCATACCGTAACATCTCGTATTTTTGTTAACTGAAAGTTAACTTCGTTTATTCTTATAAGGGTCATTATTGTCAACTCATGTTTAATTTATGCTTATTCTTTTTAATTATCATTAAGTTTTAATGTATGAAAGTTAAAATAAAAAAAATATTAAATAATATTAATTGTGTTAATATTAATAATAGTAACAATAATAAAAAGTTATAATAATAATAATATTAATAATAAAACCAAAATAAATAGTAATAATAATAATAGTGTTAATAATAATAATAATAATAATAATAATAATAATAATAATTTCTAAAAGTTCTTAAACTTAATAATGTTTGAAACTTGAAGTTAAGAAGTCAAGGGGCCTTTATGTCAATTTATAAAGTTTAAATGGGAAGTTGGTGCATAAAATGATAAAAATGAAACCAAGGGACTAAAGATGTAAATTTGAAATAAACCGAAACCCCCTCCCTCATTACCCTCATCTTTCCGGTGACCCTCTGACGTCTTCGAAACTTCTTTTTCCCTTCGAATTCCAATCCCAAAATGATCCACTCGTCTCATGAGCACGTTTCAAAACCGTCCAGGGACTTTAATCGTGTTTAAATCACGGTTATGAACTCGAAATGACTCGAGTAACCGCCGCATTCAACAATCGAGTCGTTCAATCATTAACACTTATTATAAGCAAAATAAACGATCTATAATCGAACGTCTAACTAGTCTTAAGCTATTATCAATTCCAATTAAACCTAAAACAAACACACATATTGAATCCGATCACCATTTCCTTCATGAACTTGCAACTAGTCGAACACCACCCTATGGAGTTCAAGAATCAAAATTGATATAGGGCTTTTAATCTTGTTCATCGTAGAAGTTTCCTGTAAAGTAAATTTGACTATTCTCCTCGTTTTCAACTCGAACCATTCACGACATAGTCATGATTTACTCTTGTGGTGTTTATCTTCAATTCAAAATTTTATAAAAGATTATTTAAAACTTATATTTAAACTTTACTACCTATGATTCTATTCTTTGCTCCATAATAAAATGTTCGAAAATTATATTTTCACTAAATCAAAACATAACCAACTACATCATGTTATTGAATTTGGTTATTGAAACCACCCAAATATCAATTGAAGCCCTAGCATCCCATTAAATCGTTAAACTCATTAGTAAACTTAAACTTGAAATGTATAAATTCTTAGGTACCTTGTGAAGGATTGCGTGGGAATGTTTATTATTATTTTCCTAATGATCATATCACTTCTTATACTTATTTGCCATGTGAGTTTCCTTGCCCTTTTTATATATTTCACCCTATTTTGAGGTGAAACATGATACATATACAACATACACTTATAAACGTTTGAACTTGTAAAACACTTGCAATTCACCTCTATATTTTGTCATGATTATTTGTGTGCTTTAAGTGATTATATGAGATACATATTTTGTTTGCAATCATTAACTATTGCTAGCCTAGCGACGTCTTTGATCTTTGGGCTTGACAAGCCTATTTGGTGCTAAAGCCAATGTATTGCCGGCTCCTGATGACGTATGCTTGTTCATCATGGGAACCTAATACACTTAGCCAATCATATATACTTGTAATCAAGTCGAGCATTGGTTGTAACGATATGTGCTCTATAACCTTATTAACTTATAACCTATGACATGAATTGCTACTTGTAACCTTGTTATATTATGTATGAAAACCTTAGAAACTCACCAGCATTTTAGTTGACCTTTTATTTTTATCATGTTTTAGGAAATGCTCAAGTTTAAAGTGATCAAATGAAGCTTGCAATAATCTAGGATTTGGACCTACTTAATGGAATAAATGGATTTTGTTTTGTTATGTTTTATTTGGAACTATTTCATGTTTTGAGACTTATGATTGTACTTTCTTTTAAAACTTATAATTTTAATATTTACATTTAAATATAGTGTTATGTGGCTATGAACAATGTTAACCCTCACATATCGTCGATTCTGCCGTCAAGGTTGGGGTGTGACAGATTGGTACCGGAGCCCATAACTATAGGGATTTAGTTTATTAGAAATGGTGACCTAGACTATAGTTTATACATGAACCTCATAGAATAAAATTTATATTCTTGTAAATATATACATTGTTTGCATGCTACATAATATTATGTCGTCTTATGTGCAACTTGATGCCTTAGCATAGGATTGCCTTATAATTGTTAAAAATTTGTTACTTATTTCCCTAAACTTATCCTTGACCCTTTGACTCTCCCCAACAAATGAAACTTCTTAATCTTATTCTCCATGACACGTGGAATCGTATACTTATGCTTATGACTTAAATCTTTAGACTTATGTCTAATCTATGAAAATCTCATCAAGGTTTTGATTTCATGAACCTAAGAAATTTGTGTGACTCATAGACACATGTATCCTGGATTTCCTAGAAAAAGGCCCTCGAGCTAAGGTAAGCATAACGCATAAAACCTACGGGACAAGTTATGCTTACCTGGGTATTTCTGGGATGAGTGATAAACTATGGTCAACATACACAAGTTTCTAAGGTGAATAGGTCAATTTACCTTGACGTGTGAACGTTTCCAAATGGTAATGTGTTACCAAATAGAACCATTCCATATGCCTTACAACTCTTGACGTATCCTTTTTAAATTATAAACCTTGTTATTCTTCCTCTCCCTTGTCTAACTCATTTTGTATATTCTAGCATGTCTCGTCATCATGGAAAGGGTGGAAGTTCCGATCGTAAGCTAGCTACCATGATTGCCCGTCAAATGACTGGCCCCCAACCATGGTTGCTCAACTCAATAACACTTTGTTGGACCAAAACAACCAATGAGCCTGATCAGAAAAACCTCCAAGTCCCATAGACATTACAATTGCTGAAAAAGATCATAACAGCTGAAGACATCAGCTGATTACAAGGTCTGAAGACAAAGTCTGAAGACCAGATCTGAAGATTTCTACTAAAGACAAAGTCTGAAAGTAAAGTACTGAAGATAAAGTCTCAAAGTGAAGTACTGAAGACAAAGTCTGAAGCTATCAGCTAAAGACAACGTCTAAAATAAAAGTCTGAAGAATAAAGACTGAAGACAAAGACTGAAGACCAGAGTAATCAGTAGTTTTCACAACAGCTGAAGTTATTATCTTCAGTAGTTGTGATGGTTTTCCTTTTCAGTACTTGTAATTTACCTTTCAGTAGTTTATAGTTTGAGTAGTTTTAGTTCAGTAGTTTTATGTTCTTGTACTTAGCATTCTCTGAGATGTGATCAGTTGTTGAGAACATTCTCAGTAGTTTGCATAGTTTCAGTTGTTTGTATAATTCTGTTAGATGTCACTATCAAGTGACATCAGCAGACATCACATTCCTTATATAAGGAATGTTGACCTAATTGTAACATGTAACTTCCAGCCACCACGAAAGCATTTGAATGAAATATTCCTTTTGCAGAATTCTCTCTCTCTATAACCGTGTACTATTCCATTGAATATCAATTGAGTTCTTGCTAAATTGTATAATTCATTGTTTGAATTTCGCTGCAATCTACTCTAATTGATCAAACTTAAATCACTGATCCTAACACACTTAATGACCAATTCTAGTAACAATGGGAATGGTCAAGGAGAGAATAGTGCTAACCAAGGGCGCAACAACCAAACTTGCACTTTCAAGAATTTTAGCTCTTGCAAGCCCACTAGTTATAGTGGCAAGGAAGGAGCCACTGGTCTTTTTCAGCCATAACAATGAGTGGTTCGAGAGCATGGAAAATACCTTTGTCAACTGTGAGTATCCTGAGGCACTCAAAGTTCGCTATGCCACTAGTATGCTCCAACAAAGGGCTTTTACTTGGTGGAATAGCGAGAATAGAAATCGTGGAGCTGATGTTATTTTGGCCCTCTCTTGGGATGAGTTCAAGCACATCGCTATCGCGAAGTTCTGCCCGAGGAGTGAACTACAAAAACTGGAGAAGGAATTCTGGAACTTGAAGCAAGATGGTGGTGACCATTTGGCCACTCAACTAGGCATCATGAGTTGAGTATACTACTGCCTCATATGGTCGACACTGTCCCCCGCAACATCAAGAAGTTCATTAAGGGTGTACCACCCAAAATTCAAGATGTTGTGGTGGGTACCCAACCCACAACCTTGGAAGAAGCCATTAATATCACTGCTCAACTCACCGAGAATCATATACGAGCAGGCACCATATCTGTGAAGGGTGCAAAGAAGGTGGAGAAGATGGCTACCGATACCGTTAAGGAGACTAAGCTAAGCCATCTCACCACAACAACAACAACAAGAAGAAGCATAAGTTCACACCGGTGCGCAACTATGTCGTGGTTGCACCCAAACAACCCCAAAGACAACCTGTACCTGTGGCTGCACCTGTGGCACAAGTGCCTGGGGCTAGGGCCTACGCTGGTCCTCAACCCATCTGCAAAACCTGTAGGTACCACCATTCGGGGAATCAACCATGTTGTATCTGTACCTTATGCGGTAAATATGGTCACTTGATGGCGACTTGCCACCGTGCACCTAACAACGCCGCAATGGTCACAAACCGTGTTTGCTACAACTGTGGGGAACCTGGTCATTTCTACCCACAATGCCCTTGTCTTGTGGGTAATGTTCCACACGCCCGAGGATATGCTTTCAACATCAACGCAAATCAAGCACAAAAAACAACAATGTGGTGAATGGTATGTTAACTTACCTTTAACTTTTGTGACCAAATTGTTTTCATGTGTTACCTGTATCCTTAAATACCTTTAAAATTGAACAGGTATGTTCCTTATTAACAAAACTTATGCCTACGTCCTATTTGATTCTGGAGCCGATAAGAGTTTTGTATCATTATAGTTTGAACCAATACTTGCTAAGCCACATACGAAACTAGAAAGACCTCTCACCGTTGAAGTTGTCGATGGAGAACTGATCACCATTGATTTCGTTATCCGTGATTGCATCTTAAGTCTTGACGTGCACGATTTTCTTATCGATCTTATTCCTATGAAACTTGAAGCTTTGACGACATCATTGGAATGGATTGGTTAGCCAAACACCATGTCAAGATCATTTATTTTGAGAAGTGTATTCGCATACCGCTACCCTCTGGTGACACATTGAAGTTGTTCGGTGAAAATCTTCCAAAGGGCTTAAACTCATGTCTTGCACTCAAACTCGAAAGTGCTTAGCAAGAAGTATATGGCCTTCTTGGCTTACGTGGTCAACATGAAACTCAAAGGAAAGAACATAAGGATGTCCCGATCGTTCAATACTTTTCTGAAGTATTTCCCAATCACGTTAGTGGCTTACCTCGCGTGTGTGAAGTCGAGTTTAAAATCGACTTGATTTCGGGAGCCAACCCTGTGGCTAAGTCGCCATATGGGCTTGCACCATCAGAAATGCAAGAACTCTCTAGCCAACTTCAAGAACTATCTGAGAAGGGCTTCATTCGTCCTAGCTCTTCGCCTTGGGGTGCACCTGTTCTTTTCATGAAGAAGAAAGATGGATCGTTTCGCATGTGCATTGATTATCATGAACTTAACAAGCTCACCATCAAGAATCGTTATCATCTTCCTCATATCGATGCCTTGTTTGACCAACTTCAAGGATGTGCTATTTTCTTGAAGATCGATTTATGTTCTGGTTATCATCAATTGCAAGTTCATGACGATGATATCCCAAAGACTGCATTCTGTACTCGATATGGGCACTATGAGTTCATGGTTATGCCTTTTTCTCTAACAAATGTTCATGCTGTCTTCATGGATCTCATGAACCGAGTATGCAAGCCTTATCTAGACAAGTCTGTGAACGTCTTCATTGATGACATACTTATCTATTCCAAGTCCAACACCGATCATTAGCTACATTTATGACAAGTTCTTGAGTTGTTGAAGAAAGAGCAATTGTATGCGAAGTTCTCGAAGTGTGAATTTTGTCTTGAGGAAGTTCAATTTCTAGGACACGTGGTCAATAGCCAGGAATTCACGTTGATCCTGCAAAGGTGGAAGCTATGAAGAATTGGTGTGTTCCTACAACTCCTACCGAAGTTCGTTCTTTCCTTGGTCTTGCTGGTTATTATCGGCGATTCATTGCTAACTTCTTGAGGATCGCGAAGCCACTCACATCTTTGACACAAAAGAATAAACCATTCGAGTGGGGTTCCGAGCAAGAAGAATCGTTAAAGCACAAATTGTGCAATGCTCCTATCTTGACCCTACCCGATGGAAACCATGATTTCACAGTATATTATGATGCATCAAATCAAGGCCTTGGTTGTGTTCTCATGCAACAAGGGAAGGTCATAGCTTATGCATCAAGACAATTGAAGGGTCATGAGGTGAATTACACAACACATGATCTCGAGCCTGGTGCTGTTGTTTTTGCTTTGAAGATTTGGAGACACTACGTGTATGGTACGCAATGCATAGTCTACACTGATCAGAAAAGCCTTCAACACGTTTTCAATAAAAAAGATCTTAATATGAGACAACGTCATTGGGTGGAATTGATTAGTGATTACGATTGTTACATTCGTTATCATCCTAGTAAAGCCAATGTTATGGCTGATGCATTAAGTCAAAAGGTTCATAACAAGATGATCTCGTTCCAAGAAATTCGCGATCGACGTTAATGGTTTGACACTTTTGGAGAGTTCGATACTAAGATCCGACTAGATGTCAACGAGATTACTGTACTGCTACAAAACTTGAGAATAGATAGTGACATCAAGTCTAGTATCTTGGAGGCTCAACAAATGGTGCAATGAGAAGGAACAATTAAGGATGAACTGGAGCATAATCTTCTAACTCAACTGGAAACGAAACCCAATGGGTTAATGTTTTTCGCGAATCTAATTCGGGTCCAAAACCGTGATAACCTTCGTACCTTTATCATGAAGGAAGCTCATCAAACTCGTTATTCTATTCATCCTGGCTCCGAAAAGATGTACATGGACCTACGTGGTCAATATTGGTGGCCTGGAATGAAGAAAGACATAGCGACTTATGTAGCTAAGTGCCTCATGTGTACGAAGGTTAAAGCCGAACATAAACGTCCAAATGGATTACTTGAGCAACCCGAGATTCCAATGTGGAAGTGGGAACACATATCCGTGGACTTCATAACTAAGCTACCGCGAACCTCTCGTGGACATGATGGCATATGGGTGATCGTTGTCCGATTGACCAAATCGGCACATTTTATACCCATATGTGACACTTACAAGACATCGAGGTTGGCTCGTATATATGTCGATGAAATTGTAAGTCGTCATGGGGTACCTCTGCACATCATATCCGACCGAGATGCTTGTTTCACGTTGCACTTTTGGGCGTCTATGCAAGAACTATTGGGTACTCAATTGGATCTAACCACGAGTTACCATCGTCAAACTGATGGTCAAACCGAGCGAACGATCCAAACCTTGGAGGATTTGCTACGCCTGTGTGTCCTTGACTTTGGTGGTTATTGGGATACGCATCTACCACTCGCGGAATTTTCGCATAATATTAGTTACCACTCGAGTATGAAGATGGCACCATTCGAAGCACTTTATGGTTGTAAATGTTGCTCACCAATCTGCTGGACTGACATTGGTGAAAACTTCATCACTGGTCCTAAACTTATACAAGAAATGACCGATAAATTCTCTATAATCTGCAAGAACCTTGAAGTGGCGAGAAGTCGACAAAGAGCTATGCTGATAAGCGACGTAAGCCATTGGAATTCCAAGTTGGGGAGATGGTACTTCTTAAGGTTTCACCGTGGAAGGGTGTTTTCCGCTTTGGAAAGAAGGGTAAACCGGCTTCGAGATTTGTAGGACCATTTAAAATCCTAAAAAGGGTTGGAAAGGTGGCTTACCAACTGGAGTTACCTTCCGACCTTAGTGGAGTTCATCATGTGTTCCATATTTCAAACTTGAAAAAGTGCTTGGCCGATGAAAGTCTGCATGTTCACTGGAAGACATTCAGATTGACGATTCATTGCAATTTGTCAAGAAACCTGTTGAAATCATGGACCGCATTATGAAAAAGACTAGAACCACAACTACCCCAATTGTCAAGGTTTGTTGGGAGAATAAGCGTGGCGCGGAATTTACTTGGGAACGTGAGGAGCACATGAAGAATAAATATCCGTTCTTATTCGAATAGTTTCATTCTTAATTTCGGGACAAAATTCTTTTAAGTTGGGGAGATTGTAACATCTCGTATTTTTGTTAACTGAAATTTTGTTAGGACTCTAGAAAGATTGACATGTTGTCTTTATGTGTCTTTTTACTTTTTGTAATAGTATAGCGACTAGTTTGTAATTAGTTAGTTCCTTTGTTTCATTATAAATAGCTAGACAGTTAGTTAGTAAGAGAGAGAGAGTGAACGGACTACTACTCATTACTTTGTAGTTGTCTTTGCTTGATATTAATGAAACTGTGAATTTGTTTATATCTTGCTTGAATTCAATTACTTTGTTTGTGTTTTCTTTGAATTGTGTTCATATATCATCATAGATTAGCTCAATTGATCCTATCAATTGCTCATAGGACTCTAGAAAGATTGGCATGTTGTCTTTATGTGTCTTTTTACATTTTGTAATAGTATAGGGACTAGTTTGTAATAGTTAGTTCCTTTGTTTCATTATAAATAGCTTAGACAGTTAGTTAGTAAGAGAGAGAGTGAACGAACTACTGCTCATTACTTTGTAATTTTCTTTGCTTGATATTAATGAAACTGTGAATTTGTTATATCTTGCTTGAATTCAATTACTTTGTTTGTGTTTTCTTTGAATTGTGTTCATATATCATCAGAAATTAGCTCAATTGATCCTATCAATTGGTATCAGTGTTGTTGGTAGCTGTTATTTGAGTGATTTTGAAGTTTGTTGAACTTTTAAACTCAAAAAGCTTACTGAATCTATGATTGATAGACAATTCAAATGAAAACTTGTGGATTGTAGATGTGTTTCATCATCAGCAAGATGTTTTGAACCACAATTAACAGTTGAATTCATCAAATTTTAGATAATTTGGTGAATTTGTGTTCGAAAAGTTCATTGCTTTTTCGAACTGAAAATGAAAATAATTGATTTGTTGTTGATATTGATAGAAATGATTTAAGAAGAATGATTATCGGCATAAAACTCATCTAATTGAAAAGTTTCAATCCAATTCATCAACTTTGGAAGATTTTCAGATGATTTGAGTCTATTACATTCATATGAACATAATGAATGTGGCACATTAGGGTTGAAGTTTGTTAACAAATAGTTGTCTAAGTGTTAGGCGTTTGACTACTGTTCAGCCACATTAACATTATGTAGACGTTTTCAGTTCAGACGTTTGACCATTGTTGAAGAGAAAAAGTCTAGACGTATCATCATTGTTGAAGTGTATTAGAACTGTTTAGATGTTTGAAGACTGTGTAGGCGCATCACAACTGTTTAGATGCATCAAAGTTGGGCATTTTGGAAAATTTTCTAAGGCATTCCCTTAGACAAATCTCAACTTAGGCGCATCAACTGTTGGGGCGTTTGAACACTGTTCAGGCGAATCACCTTTGATACTTAGAATTTTTTTTAAAATTCAAAAACTTTTTTCATTTCTTTGTCTTAATTCAAAATATAATAAAAACAACAAAATATAAGAATGGTGAAATCAGAAGATTCTGAAAATGGAGTTCTAAAACTTAAAACCAGAGCTAATTTGAAAAATTGGTCACTTAGGTTAAAACATCACTTAAATATCATTGATACTGATCTTTGGAAATACTTAGAAAAGGGACCTTTCATTCTATAATTACTTATGGACCTGATAGAGGGTTTGTATACACTAAAGATTCTCAAGAACCCTATCCTGAAGATGGTCTTCAAGGAGATGATTTGAGAAGAGTAAAAAATGATGTCAAAGCATACTCCTTGATGTGTAAAGGAGTACCTCTGGAAGTTCTTGCAAGGCTTGATGGATATCAGACTGGATATACCACGTATAAAGCCTTAAAGACCATATGTGAAGGAGGCAAGGAGATTCAAAATCTCAAGAAGCAAAAGTTGAAAAGGCAATTGGAATTGTTTCAACATTTGTCTGGAGAAACTATAAACCAGATTATCAACAAATTTGTTCAACTTACAACTGAGATGTCAACAGCTGGTATAAAGCCTGATCTTGAAGATCCAAATCTTAGACTACTTAATGCTTTACCCTCATCATGGAAACAAACAATAACCTTACTAAAGCATACTGAGAAGTTCCCTATGGATCTAGATCTACTTATTGCCAAGATTGAGTCAGTAGAGATTAATGAAAGCTCAAGGAACAATGATAGAGCAGCATCAGTGACTCAGTATCAGTTTGTTGCTTCTCCAGCAAATACAGTTGAAAATGCATTCATGGCAAAAAGTGAGAAATTTAAAGAAGAAGGAGATTTATTTGTCGGAGCAGGATTTTTCACTAACTCATCATTTACTAGTGCCCCTGCTTACACAACACAATCTCATTCTCAATCTCCTCCTAAATCTCAGTCTCAAACATCTAATGCTCAAACAGAGACTTCTTCATATAACTCTGCTAAATCTAGCAAAGTTAAAGATGTGATAAACATCTTATTAGAGGATGAGGAGTCTAAAACTGCATTTACTGCATTTATGGCTAGTTTTCAAGCATATCAAGGTAGCCATTTAACTTAATTAGATCTTGTTTTGCAGGATTTGTTTGAAATGGATCCTGAAGATGTTGAAGAGATGTATTAAACTGGCAAATGGTGATGATTGCTTATAGGACACAAAAACACTCATATATCAACAGGAAGTACAAGCCAAGTGCTAACAAGAATGTTGGATTTGACAAGTCAAAATCTAGGTGTTTTAACTGTAACAGCTATGGCCATTTCTTAAGAGAATGAAAAGCTCCAAGAAATAATGGAAGAAGTGCTCAATCAAGCTCTAGCAATCAAATGTTTCAACAAACTCAAAAGACTTATCAAAAGCCTTATCAAAGTCTTCCTATGCCTGAGCTTAAAGATGAAACAAAATCATCTGATGAAACCAAGAAAGCTCTTGTAGTCAATATTAAAGATGGTTATGATTGGAGTGCATATGGTGAACAATTTACTAATGATTTAACATCAAGTTTATCTCTTATTGTAGAAATTCAGGAAGAAGACTGGTCAGAAATTAATGATCCAAGGTGGAAGGTGAGAGTGATGAAGATGACTATGATTGGAGTGACAAATCAGATCCTAAGGAGGATACAGATGAAGTAGCTCTAATGGCACAGTCTGATCAACCTAAGGTTGACACTTCATCTTCAAAATCTGAACCTCATCTTCAAAATTTCATGAAATTCCATCTGAAGTGAGAGAAAAACTATGCATAAAATCATGCTATAAACATGTTGAATACTACAGAACATATTCATATAAAATCTATGAGAAACTCAAACAAGAAGAATCAATGCATAACAAATTAAAATCTGATAATAAAACAACATATGAAAGATTATCTCTCTTCAAACCTCTTGGAACAAAACTCTAAAAGAATTAAAAATTATTTCTAAACAATTGGAAGAGATGACCAAAAATCTTGAACTAGAAAAGATAGCACATGCTGCTACTCAAATGGATCTTGCTAAAGTAAAAAGCTCAAAAATGATTGTAAAAACTAGTAAGTGAAAGGAAAGATAAACAGAAAGCAGGATTAGGTTTCACTCATGAACCTATGCCTCAATCTATCACAAACACTTTACGATATAACTTCAATACACATGATCATTCACCTAAGAACAAAGCTAAACTTAAAGCTTTTCAGGTCAAAAAAAATTTATGATGATGAAAAGGAAAATATAAAAGTGTTTGTTAAAAATGATCAAGAAAAGATTAAAAATGGTCATCCAATCAAGATAAAATCATATGAACCTAAACCAACAAAACAAAACACTTCTGATCAAATTCATTCAGTAATAGAAGAAGTGAAAGTTCAAAGCATTACAAACAACAGGTAGGAACATCAAAAGACTCAAACACTTGTAATATAAAACAAGTTCAATTTGAAAAGGAATCTTCTTATGATGATGTTTAATCAGAAAGCAAACCAAGTTCTTCAAAATCAAAGAATCAAAGGAGAAGAAAGAAATCATGAAAAATCAAATCTGAACAAAACAAAAGTTCAAAAAAATTGATCAAAGCAACAAATCA
The DNA here is from genome assembly GCA_025506515.1 of Flaveria trinervia. Lineage (NCBI taxonomy): Eukaryota > Viridiplantae > Streptophyta > Magnoliopsida > Asterales > Asteraceae > Flaveria > Flaveria trinervia. Next base: position 23,761,791 of record CM046455.1, on the reverse strand, counting down.
AACAACAAAACTCAAACCGATAAAATTTGTGTTAGCAGGTTTGTTAAATATGAATTCTCTTCAAAACAACAAGATGAATTCTTTGAACAAATCTCACTCTGATCTGAAATCAAGTTTAGATTCTAAGACTTCCACCGTAGCAAATCGATTTGTTCCTAAGAAATTCAAGAAGGAAGCTCATGTTAAACAAATGCAAAATAATCTGACACAACATCAAAAGGTGAAAAATGAAAAACAACAGTTTAACTTTTTAACACCAAAATATAAAAATGAATCAAATTAAGTGTTAATGTCAAAAGTTCACAAACAGTTGTTTACAACTCCACAAAAGTACTGTGAAATTTGTGATATGAAAAATCATAATACTGTTGAGTGCTATTTTAACAAGTACTGTCACATATGTGACATGAGAAATCATTCTACAACAGATTGTTATTTTAACAAATACTGTACTTATTATGATGAAAATACTCACAATACTGCTGATTTTTACTTTAGAAAGAGATCAAATTCTAAAGGATTTGCTAATTCAAACATGAGCAAAGGTTATGTTAATCCTCAATACATGAGAAATCACACTGATGGATTAACTAATCAACCTGCTTTAGGTTTGAGATCATTTCAAAAGAGCAATTATATGAGATCTAAAAATATGCAAGAACAATTCATACCAAGATCTGTAAGAATGACTAATAACAAGGTTAGTTATCAATACATGTCAAATAGTGATCATCAAATGGTATGAATGGTTTCAAAAATAATTCAAATAATTTTCAAAACAAGATTGGTAAATTCATTAAGAATAAACCAAATTGAATAATCTTCATTACAAACAATTTACCATCGTTGATCAGTTTGGTAAACCCAAGACCATCTCGGCTTGGGTGGATATATCAACTTAATTTTCTTGTTTGCAGGTACGCCCAAGAAGATCACTCAATACATGGTATGTGGACAGTGGGTGTAGCCGGCATATGACAGGCAATCATGCCTTGTTACAAGACTTTAAGTTAAAAGATGGAACACACGTCGCCATTGGTGGTGATGCTGGTGGAAAAATAACTGGAGAAGGAATAGTACCAAATGGGATAATAAGCTTTGACAAAGTCAACTTTTGCTCATAGTTGAACTTTAATATTTTAAGTGTATCCCAAATTTGTGATAAATCATATTCTGTTCTTTTTGGTGATTCATTATGTTATGTATTGAAGCCAGGTTTTCAGATAAGCAAAGATTGGGTAATTGTTATAGCTGAAAGGGATAGAGATGTATACAAGCTGGATATGTCTCAAGTTGATCCTTCAACTGAAACAACTTGCCTAATTTCTAAAGCATTAAATGATGAAAGTCATCTTTGGCATAGACGTCTCAAACATTCAAATTTCAAGAATATGAACAAGCTTGTATCAGGAAATCATGTCATTGGACTTCCATCTAAGAAGTTTGCAACGACTGATCACTGCTTAGCATGTTTAAAGGGAAAACAACATAGAGCATCTTATAAGACCAAACTCATAAACTCAACTTCCAAACCTCTTCAATTGTTACATATGGACCTTTTTGGACCAACAAATGTCAAGAGTATTGGACGAAAATCATATTGTTTAGTTATCATTGATGACTATACAAGGTTCTTTTGGGTTTTCTTTTTATATGCTAAAACTGAAACGGCTGAGTTACTAAAAGAATTTATCATTAAATTTGAAAAATAGTTAGAAAATCAAGTAAAAATAATAAGAAGTGATAACGGAACGGAATTAAAAAATGCTAACATTGAAATGTTTTGTGCTCAGAAAGGGATAGCTCATCAGTTTAGTGCTCCGAGAACTCCTTAACAGAATGGAGTTGCTAAAAGGAAGAACATAACATTGATTGAAGCTGCTCGTTCTATGTTACCTGACGCAAAGATTCCTATAACTTTTTGGGATGAAGCTATATCAACTGTGTGTTTTGTTCAAAACAGAACCTTAATTATGAAAGATAAAATGAAAACTCCTTATGAATTAATGTTTGGCAGGAAACCGAACATAAATTTTCTAATTTCATTTGGTTGTCCTGTTATGATTCTTAATTCAAATGATCAGTTAGGAAAAGTTTGATGCAAAATCTGATAATGGATTTTTCATTGGATATTCATCTGTTTCAAAAGCCTATCGAGTGTACAACTCTAGAACAAATATAATTCTTGAAACATTCAACGTTAAATTTCTAGAAAATTCTTTTCCATCAGTTTCAAATGGTCTTGCATGGTTATTTGATTTGGATTCATTATCAAACTCTTCAATCTAACTTGTTTAATCAATCAAATTGTTTTGATTCATTAGGTAAGAAGAACTCTAGAGGAGATCTTGGATCTTTTAGTGATGATTCAGATTCTGACGACCCAGATGATTCTAGCTCAGACTACCCATTTTTATCATTTGTCAAGTATTCAACAATACAATTCAATGACAATGATCATTCTAATTCAGCTTCAATTCATTCAGTCTCATTTGATCAGGAAGGATCACAACCAATTCCTAATGATGGTAATGAGTTCGTGCAACCTGAGTCTGGAACATCATCCATCTCTAGTGATGTAGTTGATACTGGCAACTTTGATTACTTTATTAACTCACCGACTCAAGTTCCAAACTTCAATCCACATTCATCTAACTTGTTACATCAGCTTTCCAAATTAAACCAAACAAATCTAGATGTTAATGTTCAATGTGATGAGATTCCAACATCTCGTATTCACAAGAATCATCCAATTTCTCAGATTATTGGTATATTGAATGAGAGAACAACAAGGAGTAAATTAGAAGAAGCAACTTGTGCTTATACTCTTGTTTTCTTTCTCAATTATTCCTAAAAATGTTACCGAAGCATTAAAGGACAATGGTTGGATAGAAGCTATGCAAGAAGAATTACTTCAATTTCACAAACAAGAAGTGTGGAATTTAGTGGATTTACTTGAAGGAGAAAATGCTATAGGCACGAAATGGTTGTTTAGAAATAAGACTGATGATTGTGGTATAGTAATAAGGAACAAAGCAAGACTTGTTGCACACGGATACACATAGGAAGAAGGGATAGATTATGATGAAGTGTTTGCACCAGTTGCAAGACTTGAATCCATTCGAGTTTTCCTGGCCTATGCTTCATTCATGAAATTTAAAATGTATCAAATGGATGTAAAGGGTGCATTTCTATATGGTCCTATAACTGACGATGTCTTTGTGAAGCAACCTCCGGGTTTTGAGGATGCAGAATTTACACATCGAGTTTATAAGCTAACCAACGCTTTATATGGACTTCACCAGGCCCCTAGAATTTGGTATAAGACTTTATCATAACACTTAATCCAACATGGAGATACAAGAGGGAAAATTGATCCAACTTTATTCATAAAGAATGATAATGATGATCTCTTATGTGTACAAGTGTATGTTGATGATATCAAATTTGGTTCTACAAGTCCAAAGTTGTGCAATGAATATGAAAAAATCATGAAATCTCGATTTCAAATGAGTTCTATCGGAGAGATTAACTTCTTTCTTGACATCAAGTCAAGCAAACTGATGATGGAATTTTCATCAATCAAGAGAAGTTTGTTGACAAGCTCTTGAAAAAATTTACAGTCCATACGAACTCCAACAGATGTTAACACCAAAATTGAACTTGATCTAAAAAGAAAATCTATTGATCAAATGTTATAAAGATCAATGATTGGTTCTTTGATGTATCTTACTGCATCTAGACCAGACTTTATGTATGTTGTTTGTGTTTGTGCCAGGTATCAATTAGACCCGAAAGAATCATATTTAATTGCTGTCAAAAGGATATTCACGTATCTCAAAGGTAAACCAACTTTAGGGCTTTGGTATCCTTATGAGGGTAACTTTAAACTACATGATATACAGATAGTGATTATGGTGGTTGTTGCCAAGATAGAAAATCTACTTGGGTGGGTGTCAATTTCTTAGTCCCAGATTAATCTCATGGCAATGTAAGAAAACAAATGTATATGTTTCAACTGCAGAAGCTGAGTACATTGCTGCCTCAGAAGGATGTTCTCAAATCCTTTGGTTGCAAAATCAACTATTGGATTATGGGTTCAATTTTCTTAAAACTCCTATTTACATTGATAACACTACTGCTATGTTCATTACAGCTAATCCTGTTCAACATTCAAAAACAAAACATATCGAAATTCGATATCATTTTCCAAGAGATAACTCTGAAAAAGGTTTAATCATATTGATTCAAATTGCAATGGAAAAACAGTTGGTAGATCTATTTACTAAAGCCTTCCTACTAGGACGGTTTGAGTATCTAGTGGAATCAATTAGTTTGATTAATCATATGTGAACTCTCTAAATCAAATACTCATCATAAGTGATACTCTCAATGTTCATTGCTTGTTTGTTTTTTTGTGTGTGTGTGCTTTCTTTTTCTTAGAAAAACCAAATACAAAAATATAATCAGAAATCCAAAAATAGAGTCTTTTTCTAATTGTCAGTTTATTTTAGAAAAGAATATTTTATGCAACATGTGAGAAATGATAGCACATTATGAGATCAGATGCATATTTCACTCATTAATAAAGTCTGACATAATCAGATATGATGTGTAGACAATATCATGCTATTATACTAAAAAAGTAAATTCTTGTGATTATAATCAATACTTATGAATATCTAAGTACTTTTGAGAAGTTTAGGCTTATCGGATTGATTGCTTGCTAAGTAATACAACTCACACCTGTTGATAATGTAAATAATCATGAGATCTGTTACAAGCATCATTTCACTTCTCTGTTATGAGCGATCATAGACTTGAAGTGCTGAGATATCCTTTGTTGTAAGTGATTACAGACTTGGATTTTCTCTTTGATGAAAAAAGATGCCAATGTGCACAAGCTATTCAAATGAATAGTTAGAGCTGATCGCATGGTTATCCATGATCATTTTCAATTCATTTAAGTAACATGAGCTCTGATTATACATATGTTTCAGGTAATAACTTGAGTATGTGTTCTTTCTTGCATATCCTGATGATGGTTGAGCTCTCTAAGTCTTTGTATGAGTTACATCATATGATATCTAATCAATATATACTAAATCCAAGAATTGAATAAGTAAGTGAGTTGATAATTTGTCAGAAACACTCATTGTCTGTCCTTAGATCTTGTGTCTCCTTTGATGTGATATCACTGACCTGGAACACACGTGATCAGCATTCACTCATTGTCTATGACTATTCACAATATTTTATTTTGATGTATTGATCTTCATTGATATGATCTCACTGCAGACATAAATTCTTGTGTTTATATTAGATTTTGTTTCTGCTTTCATTTTGATTTTATGCATGTTTTTATGTGTGTGAAGGCAATGCAACAATGAGAAGTGTGATCTTATTATGGTATCTTAGGAAACTTATATGTTGTTTCAACTTAAAAGTTAGGGGGAGTAATAAATGGAAGAGTATTTCTCATAAAATCAAAATCAAAGTTAAAATGTTGATTTGAAAGGATGATGCTATATGTTCAAAATGCATGTGTGTGTGTTAATGAAACTTTTAAAAAAGATAATATGAACCTATATAATTTTGAAATTGAAAATGCATCTTTAAAAGTTAAAAAATAGATAATTGATTATGTTTTGAGACTAAAATGAAGGGAAAGAAAAGAAAGAAAATTTCAAAAAGTTAAACATCAAGTGAAAAGTTGAAATAATTGAAAAATAAATTTGAGTGTGCAAAATGTAAAAAGTTCAAATTTGAGGGACTAAAATGAAAATTTTGGAAAATTCAAATTTATACTTAAAATGTTTAAATATTAGTATGAAATATTACTAATATGTTTGAACGGGAAGAAGTGTGAAAAACACAATTATGAAATTCATGAAAGTCAATTCAAGTCAACTCATGGGCCTAAATAGTACTCATACGTCAAAATAGGAGCATGGTGACATTTCAGAAATTTATTCGTGTTTGGGCGATTTTCATATTCCCATGCGCCTAAACAGTTGCAATAACTCCATGATTTTAACCAAGTGTTTGGGCGTTTTACATAAACCCATGCGCCTAACCAGGTGTTAGACGTTTCACGCACTTCAGTCGGCTAAACAGTGCAAATGCGACTGAACAGTGCAAATGCGACTGAACAGTGCAAATGCGACTGAACAGTGCAAAAGCGCCTAAACAGTGCTTATGCGTCTGAACACTTCTCATGCGTCTAAGTCAATACGGCCAAACAGTGTTCATGCGTCATTATTTTGTGAATATTAGGGTTTCATTCGCACAAATAGTGCTAATGCATCTAAAATTTCACTTAATATAAATAGAACACTTACACTTGTTTTCTCATTAACACTCAAAAATTCCTCTGAAAACCCAAAAGTTCTCTAAAATCATAGACTCTCAAGTTTCATAAATCCAGCATTTTATAAGCATTTGAAATAAATTGTGTTGGTGTTAGATAGTATTTGAGTTGATAAATGTAAGTGAATGATTCTCATCAGCAGATTTTGATTAACATTTGAGGATTAACATAGGCGTTCGACTGCAATTTAGGCGTTCGAACACTATGAATTCACGGTTAAACTAATCAAATATTAATCATATACAAAATTGATCATAGATTGTTGATGTATATCAAATTCCGAGTGATTTGATATATTGATTATGAATTAACTTGAAAATGATAATGATAATGAATTACTCAGTCGGTTTTCTTCGAAGGAAGAAGAAGAAGATGAACAGACATGTGAATATTTATTTAAAAATAAAATAAAAATAATATTTTTTTAATAAAAAGTAGAAAAACTCAGAAATCAAAATGGATAAAATGTTAAATTCAAAATAAATAATTCAAGTACGTCACAAACTTAAATTCATAAGTAAAACAAAATTAAAAATCACAATTCAAAATTGAATTTATTTTCAAAATATAAAATTTTCAATCTTTCAATGTTCTGATATTTTTATTTTATTTTGCAGATGGCAGCTTTAAAGTTCGAACCAAAGCATAATGTTGATGCATTTCTAGATGAAGAAAATAGAGAAGCAGTGGGCTATGAAGAAATGATACGATTTTTGTAGAGATCTAAATATGTTTATGCAATGTGTGCACAACCATGATTAATGAAAGATTGATAAAGAATTCTGGAGAACTGGCAAAGTTAAAGAGATGATGAAGGAAACAAAGTTGTAAGAGCTTCTATCACCTCTCATAGAATGCTTGAAGTCTCTGAACAAGCAATTAGATCAGCTCTTAAACTTGGAGAAAATGACCCTGAAGACTTATCTAAGTATACATTCAATGAATGTAGAGAAGTGTTTATACAAATGGGTCATCCAGATCATTTCCCAAAGAAACAATTTTTCCGAGCAAGAGTTTACAAGAATTGGAAATTATTATATTATATCTTTCAACACTGCATGTCTAAACAGAGTTCTGGTTAGGACTCATTCCCAGTAGACATTACATCTCCGATTATTGCCTTAGCCACTAATAGAAGATTCAATAGAGCTAAATGGATATTGAATGGATTTATTTTCAATCTTGAAAGAGGAAGGAGAAATAAATACTTAATGTATCCCAAATTTTTTCAAAGGCTTATAAATGAAGAAAATCCAGACTTTTATGTTGAAGGAGTAAAAGGTGGTAAACTTCAATTGGAGCACATGTCTGAATCGGTTTATAAAAGACTAGCTATGGTCACCGGTGCTCAAAACATTCCTGTGTTTGAGTATATAAGGAATGTAGCTAATGATGAAGTTGACATAAATGAACAACATTTTCATATATCTAAAGATGAACCAATAGATCCTAGCAATCTAATTGAGGATGTTGTTGATGAAATGATTGATGATGAGAATGAAGAAAATGATGATGAAGATTCTAAAAGTTCATCAGAAGATGAACACGATGATAATAATGATGATGATGATAATGATGGTGCAGCTGAGGCACATCAAGAATCCATTGAAGAAATGAATGAAAATGAGAATGTAACTGAAGTACAGAACAGAGTTGAAGAAGCTGTTGCTAATGATAGTCTTGATGATACTGTTAATGAAGTTCAAGAAGATGAACCTGACATTGGAGTACATGAAGAAGGTTCACAAAATCAAACCTTTGATTTTGATTTTATGCATGATATGTTATATGGACCAGTATTTCAAGCTCAACAAAATGAAGAAGTTGAAGAAATTTTTGTACGTACTACTCAAAATGTTTCTGTTCAAACAGAAGAGGTAGTAGATCTTGACGAGTTAGAAAAGTTGAAAGAAGAGGATGTTGTAAAAGAGAAAGAATTGAAGAGCTAAAGAATGAAAATGAAAAGCTGAAAGAGATGAATATATCTCTTGAAACAGAGATTAAAAGGCTAGAAGATGAAAATGTAAAGCTAAAAGAAGAAAATTTTGAGAAAGATGAAAAGATTGTGATGTATGCAAAAGATAAGAAGATGTGATAAAGAATTTTGAAGTGATGATAAAAGATTATGATATACTTGAAGAAAAATTCAAGAAACTGGCAGAGGAAAATGAAAAACTAAAAGAAGAGTTGTTAAAGTCAAAAGAAGTGCAAAAGCCCATATCACCTGAACAAATGATTAGTGCTGAAATGAATGTTGTGAAGAAAATCCTGTAATGGATAAAGGAAAAAGAAAACTTGATGATATTGAAGATGAAAGTATATATGAGTCAGCCTCAAAAGCCCAAAGAATTGAAGAAATGTTGAAGAGCAAACTACTCAAGAACAAATTGAGGCTTTGATAGATATTGAGGAAATGTATACAGATGATTGGTATGATGAAGGGTTGAATGATGAAGATATTGATAAAGCACAGTTTGTGCCTAATTTCTCTTCACAAGAACAATTTCAAGATCAAGAAGAAGTACCACAAGATTTTGAAGTCAGATATAATTATCTTTAACACCCGGATTTTTTAAAAAAAGTCAAGATATAAGAATAAAAGCAAGAAAGGCAATAAGGTCCAAGTGGAGGGACCAAAAATGTAAAAAGGACAAAAATCTTTGAAAAGTTGGTGTAAAGGTGGGCATGGCCGCCCACCCTCATTTCACATCATCATCTTCTTCGGTTTTAAAAAGAGAGAGAGCAGAGGAACTCTCGTTTTTGTAGAGGAAGAAGAAGAAATCGAATTCAGGTAAGAATTCATGGTTTTTATATGTTTATGACGGGTTTTAGCCCGGTTATGTGATTATGTGTTGTGTTTGTGCTTGTGTGTATGTGTTTGGATATTGTTTCTAGGTATTTAGAACTCCTTGCAAGCGGGTTGAAAGGAAGAACACCCAAGTTGCACCAGGCGAGTTCTAGACCCCGGTTTTCACATGATTTAAATTATCTTTGGGGCTGAAAACGTATTAAAATGATTTTACAAAGTTTATATGTGAATACCCGTATGCATTGTGTATGTTGGATGTTGGTTCTTGGATGTTTGTAGGTTATTCATGTATAGAATAGCCACATTATGCTTAGAACCGATGGGTTTGATGATTAGGATTGAAAATATCCTAGAAACATGTTTTACAGAATGCTCATGCGCCTAGATAAGTGTTCATACGTCTGAAAGTGCGTTAGAAAGAAATAAGTGTAAACCATGCGCCTAAATAGTAGCTCATGCGCCCAAAATTTTCCTTAGAAATGTTTAAGTTCGGCCCATGTGCCTGAACAGTGGCCCATGCGCCTGGAAATGTTAGTCGGATGACTAAGGGTAGGGCCATGCGCCCCAACAGTGCCCATGCGCCCAAGAGGCCCATGCGCCTAAGTGTTCATGCGTCTGAATAGTATCCATGCGTATAGATTGGGCTGGAATTTACTAACTGTTCAGACCTCCAGGGTTCCCCATGCGCCTAAATAGTGTCCATGCGCCTGAATAGTGCCCATGCGCCTAGGACTTAGAACATTTTTCTGATTTTTGGGGGAAATGTGTATAGTAGGCTTTGACTTGGGAAATTCCCAGGGGACTATAAGTTGACTTTTGGGGTCATAGATAGTATGATGGGCATGCTATGGATGATGATGATGATGATGATGTTGCATGACTATGTATGATGTATGTTATGTATGTATGATGCCCTATGATGATGTATGAATGGTATGTATGTTATGTTCCTATGATGATGAATGTTTATCATTCCATGGCTTTACGTGTTATGTTAATGAATGAACCGAAAGTATTATGTAATGTAAAGTAAAAGATAATGAAATAGGAACATGATGAATGAATGCATGCATTAACGAATGAATGAACGTAAAAAGTCTTGCGAGCAAATGTATGGAGGTCCACACCCAATGAAGGGTGTTAGCTCAACTGTTTGTGGGTTAGCTACCCCAGAAGGATGCACCCTGGGGTCCAATCCTTGTGATTGACCATATGTATGGGATCCTTGTCGCTTGCCCCAGGTACTGGAGTCAGCTTCGTGCACAATGTTCGGGGTCTATAAAAGACCTCAGGCCCAGTAACTAGCTTCGTGCATAATGTTCGGGGTATAGCACATGGCATTGATCTGGAATGAAAAGAAAAGATGAATGGTGAATGTACTTAAAGAGTGACTGGATAAGATTTGAGAATGATAATCTCAGTTGATGTGAATCAATAAGGACCGAATATAGTGATTGAGTCAAAGATTGAGAGGCGGAATCAGACAATCAATGAACATTGAATACACATGATACTCATAAATATGTTTGTATATATTGAATACTTTGATTGATTGATTACAAGAACATTCAATGCAAACAGAACATTCTAGGAACTAAGAATCAAATCAAATTACAGACAAAAGTTACCCCATGTATGAGGTATACTATTCTAATTATAGGCAGACACATTGCCATTACAAAAGACTAAACTACCCTTACTAAAGCTAGTCTAAGTCTTCATCAGCATTGGCTGTTGATCATCCGCATTGACAAATGCGGATGAGTTGACTTCATCAGCATTTCTTCAACCGCATTGAAGTTTGGTCATCCGTATTGGTAAATGCGGATGAACAAAACACTTGTCCGCATTTCTTTGGTAATCCGCATTGGTCAATGCGGATGAACAAATGTATATCCGCATTTATTCTTGGACATGAGGGATTCTAGCAGAGCAACCATCCACCACTTGAATTGGCATGTATGATCCTTTCAGGGTCCAACAATACTCCCCCTAAGGATTATACAGCCTATGTACTTCAAGGATCAGAGGGTGGATTGGGTTGTGAAGATTCTGCTGGTTCTAGTCCTGTTGATGAAGGATCTATGAATGAAGGGTCCAAGATTGCTTTGATCATGTTTGAGAACTCTTTAGCATCAGTCAATCTTTCCTGTTGAGCACATGTATCTTCATTTGACTCATATCATGAATGGCATTGATTGGCATCTTCCTTAGTGAGATTGGCTCCCAAATTGATACAGTTGACAATCCATTTCTGTGAATAAGGAGAGCACCATCCACATCAACTTCTAGTTTAACAATGTTGCCAAACTGCAATGGAGTCCTTTTTTTTTTCTTATCTCCTTCTTTTGTTGATTCTGTCATAAGCCAACTTCAGAAGTTTGATGCATTTGAGGAAGAAGTACATATCAGTTTCCCCAAGTCTGTTTCTTATTTCTCTAAAGTGCCTTGTATAGATGTAGTGGATATATGATTCATCTAGCAATCTTTCCTCATATCCACTAATTTTCAGATCCCTCTTTTCGTCCCCATTTTCTTTCAATCACTAATTCATAATATTTCTCATCATAATACACATTGGATATAGGCAGTGAGGAATGTGTACCAGCAATACTTTTTCTTTTTAGTGATTCTGTGGTTTGACTTTAAGTTCAGGAAAGATCACCTCTTCTGTTGATTTCTTTTCCTTCTTGTCAAGAGGGTTTACAAAAGATCTGTCTTTTCTCATGAAATGGTTTTCAGTTAATTGAAGTTGTTCGTTCTTTTGAACATTCTCAAAATATCTTCAAACTCATAACCTCTGAACATAGCTGTATGATTAATCAATTCCAATTGAGCTAGTTCTTTAAGTCATGGATCTCCAGGGCACTTACTAGGGTTGAGTATTCAGTGAAAAATTGAACAAGCCCTGAGATCCTTTTCACCATAAACATGTTCCATGAACTATCATACTTCCAGGCGATTATTTTCTAATCAACTTTGCCTTTTGGAGTGGAGACACCTCTTATTAGCTCTGATGTGGTTAACCCTTCTTGTAAAGTAACTTGAGATGGTTCAGCAAACCATTCAGGGTATTTATGCAGAATAGGTGCCAGATAGTCTTGATCTTTTTGAGTGAGTTGCATGTCTTGAGCAGATACTCTTATTCTGGGCTCTTGATTGACAATCTCCTCCTCCATCTTTTTCATTCTTTCCTTCTTCTCATTGATTACTCTAAGTATAGCAGCCCTGAGAGAGTTTGTCTTCATATTAGCAAGTTTTCTCCTTGTAAATCCTTGGTAAGACAAATATTCTTTCATCTCCTTATCAGACATGCTATATGGATCATGAAGGGGACTCTGTTAAGTTTCAGCAGGTTTGGATTTCAGGACAGACTTTGTCGTTGAAGGTTTGAGGGACAAGGATTTCTCATACTCTATTTCAACCATAGGGTCAAGCAGCTTGTTTACTTTTTCTTCTTCTGCTATCATACCCTCATAAGTTAGCTTGAATACCTCATCAGGATCATAGTCGTGGTCAATAAGAAATAAAGCTTTTGACATCAAATCATCAGTTTTGGCTTTCTCAATCATATCATGCACATTTGATTTTTCTTTGACAGGGCTATCTTTGACAATTTGATCCTCATGAGTATATTCTTCTTCAATTTCTCCCTCTTCCAGATCAATACAATCAGTCATTGCTTTCAGTTGAGCTTCAGCCCTTTCATGCTCTTCAAGAAATTTAGCAATGGCTGCAAGACTGCGGGGATCATCCTTTTTAGTCTTTTTGATTGGTTCTTCTTCCACCATAGGTCTTTTACCCTTAGCTTTTTCAGAAAGATACTTTCTTTTTCGGGTGTAGGTTTGAATTGGAGTAGAAGAAGAGGTTTCTGGAATTTTAGTTTCATCAGGCACTCTTTCAGCCTCTTTGATTGTTTCAACCTTTTCATTTATTATTCTTTGATCCTCACAGATTTTTCTGATTAATTCTTTCTGATCATGAGACAGTGATACAGCAGGTACAATTTGTAAACTCAATTCCTTCTCTAACGGGACAGGATATTGAGGAATTTCAACTATAGTCTCAGATGAGCTTGTTTGATCATTTATGAAGTCCCAGATTTTGTCATCAATAATAAAGTCTTCTGATGAAAACATGTCAAGTGCCTTGATCATGTCATTGAATTCAACCTCTTCTTTAGTACTGGGAGCTTCTGCTTCACCTGAGTAAATCACTAACTCCATGTTGGATCCTTCTTGTCTGGATCCCATATTTTCTTCTTCTTGATCAGCAGTACAAGTTTGCTCATTCACTCTCTCAGACTCTCTCCTTAGTTCAAGGATTAATTCAAGTTCAGCTATTCTTTGAATGAGAGCTTTATTCTGAGATTGTAGATTGCTGATTGTTTCATTCTGCTCCTCTATAATTTCTTCTTATTCAGCCATGGCTACAGTCTGGATGGTTAAAGTGTCAACATGGCCACTTATTTCATCCTTGGACAGTTGAAGAGCAGCCTTTAAATTCTCAATCTCACCATCCTTCTTCTTCTTTTCAGTCTCATACTTTTCTTTTAAGGCTTTTAATGCTGCATCTTTTTCATCTAACTCCATCAATGTGTCTTGAATTATGCTAGCTCTTCTGTTGAGTATTTTCTCCAGTTTTTCAATTCTTTTCAACAGTTGAGAAATCATCTCATCTTTTTCATCAGGTTTTAAGACATTTGATTCAGTACAGCTTTCTGAAGGAGTAGCTTGAGAAGTTGTTTTTCTTTTCTTATGATGATCCTCCTCATCTGAAGATGATTTGGATTTTCTTGAAGAACCAGTGGAGTCATCAAGGTTTACAGGTTTTGTGTTTGGTGGTGATGATTGATTGGAGATGTATGAGGTGGTTGAATTGGAGATAATAAAGGTGAGGTGATTGGTTCAGATATATGTACTGGTGATTGAGTGGAGATTGGTGAGGTGTTTGTAGTGGTTATTGGGGTGGTATATTTTGAGGTGAAGGCTAAGGTATAGGGTGTGGTGATGGAGGTGGTATTGTGTAGGAGTATGATGTAGTGATGGTTGAGGTGAGTGTTGTGGAAATGGTTGAGGTGAGTGTTGTGGAGATGGTTGAGGTGAGTGTTGTGGAGATGGTTGAGGTGAGTGTTGTGGAGATGGTGAAGCAACAGGTTGTTCTAGTTCAATCTGTTGAATCATCCAAGAAGAAGTGGTGAATGAGCTCCACTATAGAAGTTCCTAGGATCCCTTTTCTTTATGTACTTGTATGATTTTGCATCATAGTGGGGAATATCAAGTACTGGTCCCTGAATGACCATATTTAGGAATGCTTCATTGATTAGGCATTGGAGGAATCTGGGGTACATCAGAAATTTATATCTCTTCCTTCTTGGACATTGGATGTCATGCCATTGAAGACATAGGCAGACATGTTGAAGGGTTGGTTGGTGCAGAGAGCACATATTGTTGATGATGTTGTGATGGGAATATCATTCCATCCTGTTTTCCTTTTGGACAACAGTGCTGATACAAATGAATCAGAAATCTCCATTGTAAATCTACCAAACCCTTGACTATCTGTTTAGCTTCAAATCCACCTTCATAACCAATTTCTGCAAAGAAAGAGGTTATGGTATCTTCTTCAAGTTCCAATGGTGCTTCAGCATCATCACAAACCTCAAGCATCTTCTAACACTTTCTTCAGTAACAATCAGTGTATGCTCACTGTCAATTCTCCCCGTTAGTGATCTTATTCCATCATCCTCAACAACTTCAGCTGACTCCCAAAAGTTTCTGATGCAGCTTTCAAATATGGTGGGTCTTATTGTCATGGAATAAGCTACCCTTGTAGTAGAAATAAATCTGATCATGTCTCTCAATTCTTCTGCTTCTGGTACATCAGGGTTGACAAAACAACTGACATTATGGAGCTTGCTCCATGAGAGAATTGCCATTATAATCTGCATTCAATACATATGCATTAGAATCACTTTATTAATTAAACCAATGTTCATCACATTTTGACTTTCATAGGTCAAAATTAAAATCATATAAAACAGTACACCTGATTTTGACCTATTCGAATTTTGTGATTCATGATTATGTTGTTTTGTTATTTGTAAATATGAGCACCAACATTACTTAATCTTTAACATAGTTAATCAGATTCATAGTTTTTGATTTCATAATTGTTCTGATTTTAGTCTCAACGGTTAGCATTGAATACATGTTTGAAGCTTGAAGATACACTTAAGAATGAGTCGAAATCCTTCCATGTTAATGAATATTTTTTCTGATTTAGTGTGAACATCCTTAACCTAGGTCACTAACATCATCGTACAAATGAATGTTCGACATTTTTGATTATTCACCTTTTCTCAGAATCCTTTTGGTTAAGAGTCAATGCCCACGGTTTTGTTGAATCGATTGGGAAACTAGGTTTAAATGGTGAAGATGATGATGAACAGTATTTGGTGGCGCTCGTCTCACTATGAAGTCGCTCAAATTTGAAAAGTATTAAATGACTCTGTTGGTTTTCTTTAAATAGTCAGATAATAGAATTCACAAATTTTTACAAGTTTTGATTTCAAATGCGGTCACTACTGTAGCAAATGCGGAAGTGTAAATGTTGATATATTTAGTCATCCGCATTTGTGTATTGTAGCAAATGCGGTAGAACACATTTTTGACCGACTGTTCGCATTCATCCTTTCATCCGCATTTGTGTACTGTAGTAAATGCGGTAGAACAAAACTTGATGAGAGCATTCGTATTTGTGTACTGTAGCAAATGCGAAACTTTGAAAGTAATCAACATTTGTACACTGTAGCAAATGCGGAATTGAAACACTTGTATTTGTACATCCGCATTTGTACACTGTATCAAATGCGGGAGAGTAAACCTTATCCGCATTAACAAATGCGGCTGAACACTTAGTAAAATTTTCATCCGCATTAACAAATGCGGTAGAATACTTTAGTTCCGCATAGGTTTAAACACTTCAAATTTTCTGAATTCTTGATGCACACCAATGCGGTAGAGTAAAATCATTGTCCGCATTATGTTTAACTTTGAAATAAATTGTTACTTGCATTGATTATGTGTCTGGGTTACCTTCACCCTCATTAACCAATGCACTTACCTGCATTAACTTTTGGGATTAATCAAAATTTAATGAATCTTGATTTTGATGAACTTGTTATGAAGATATGGCTTATGAAGTATGTCTTGTGACATGGTTGACTGTTGAAGTTGTCAATTCTTGCTTGGATTGACTTGTATATCAGGAGTGATACAAGTTTCCCATGTTTAACTGATCTTGGGCTTGAGGGGTTTCCAAGAATCTGCATCTGCATAAGCTGAGATACTACGGTATAACTTCTGCATTGACACAAACATTTTTCTCTTTGTTTTGATTTTAGGAAAGTAATTTAAGAAATTGTAAATCTATATATACTTGATCAAAAACTTTAAAGTACTCCCCCTAAAGTTTTGATCCATTTGTGGATGAAAACGTTAGGTATTAAAAAAAACTTTTTGAATGTACTTATAATTTTGTTATTGTTTTATAATTAATTTTGTGATAAGATTGACATGTTTATGACATTATTGATTGAAGGTATGATGTCCTCTTATTAAAAAAAACTTTTTGATCCATTTGGGATTCTTTTTTTTAATTAATTAATTTTTTTTAATTGATGAAGAGAAGTATATCTTTTTGTTGGGATCATATCAGTCTTGCATTACACAAGTGCATATTTTGTGATAAGATTGACATGTTTATGACATTATTGATTGAAGGTATGATTGTCCTCTTAAACTCATACCGGGTTGATATTTGATGCCAGTGACATTTATCATGTTTAGATTGATTTAGATATTCAATATGTACCTCACACACCATGCATGGAATGATCAACCATCCTTATGAATTGTATGGTAGAACTTTTTCACAACTTACAGGACCAGGTTACTTAAGTTATGAGATCTTATTTTCACTGATCCACATTGGGATTCTTTTACTTTGATCCTTATCATGATGATCCAGATTGGGATTTTTTACTTTGATCCTTATCATGATGATCCACATTGGGATTCTTTTCACTTCACTTTGGAAGGTGATCCATAACGGATTCTTTTGTTCATTCCTTGGAATGTATTGCTTTTGTTGATTCATCCAATTTGGATGTGTTCCTCATTGGGAATCTTTTGGATCATTACATCTGCACGTTGTGCATGATTCATCAGGTCTTTGCTCAGCAAAACAGAGATGAATCTGATGTTGGTAAAAGAGATTCATAAAGTATCATTCCCTGGTGTGTGTTTGTTACTACACTTACATTCACTTGAATAAATTGATACATACCAATACTCTGTGATGAGTGTTTCACCATTGAATATATCTTTACTTTATCACTGCATGTATCTTCTCTTCCAAGTTGAGCCTACCTACATATCAGGTAAGTCATGACAGTCTTTCAAATTTGGAAATAAAGCACAGTGAATGATATAATGACTGTAATTATATCATTTTCCAAGTTGAGCCTACCTACATATCAGGGAGAATTGACTTGTTTTTTATTATCAACTGTTGACTTTGAGTTGGAAAAATCAAATTTTTGTTTGTTATTGATATATTTGTTTCTTAGATTTTTACCTGAGTCTTTCATATTTTCATCCTTTGTTGGTTTATATGTCCTTGATTTGTTATTATAAATGTGACTCTTAACAGTTGTTTTGTCAGATGATGTTGGAGAGATAGGCTTGTTTTAAGGAATTCTCACTCTCGATTGCTTGTAATAACAGTCATTTGTATTTTGATTGTTTAAGTCACAGACTGAACAATATTTGTTGAAATAACATGTTTTTGTTGAATGATTGTTCATGTCACAAATGGAGCAATATTGATTGAAATAGCACTCCTCTGTTTTGTGGTTAAACATATCACATATGTCACAATACATATGCTTGTTAATTTTCTCAGATTTTACTGGTCTTGACTCGGTTGATTTTCCCTTTTTCAACTTAGTATCATTCTTTTTGCCGGAAGAAGAATCAAATTCAGCCTTTTGTGCAGTTTGCTTTACTGCACTGAATTTGATTGTCTTTTGAGGATGTTTTCGTTTCCTCATCCTTTTCTGTTGCTCTTCTCAAACTGTTCAACATGATCTTTATTGCATATGTCAAATCCTACTCCATTTCTTGATTTTGATGTTTGAGGATCAGGTTGACTGTGTGATTTTGAACTTAGAGATTTTTTGTTATTTCCTTTTAATGAACCTTCATCTGATATGCTTGAATTTTGATGAGTATTGATCTCATTATCAGAATTGCTTTCAGCAGAGGGTTTAATCTTTTGCACAAACTTCTTTTTCCCATTAGCTATAGCAGGTATGAATTTTATGAATGGAACAATAGCTTTAATGGGGGTGACTGGTTTGACAACACTTACTGTCTTGTCTGAACACTCTTTTATTTTTATTGGGTGACCTAACTTGATTTTATCCTCACTAGTTTCAATGTAAACACTTGGTCATTTTGAGGATTTGTGATTTGTTTTACTATCGTGTGGGTTTTAATAGTGTTAGGTTCAGTTTGATTTTTGAGTGTGACAGATTCAGATATGACAGTATAGTTGTCATTGTATGGTGGAGGACATGAATTATACCCAATCCCTGACATGTCCTTTGGATCCTTTTGAGAATCCAGCATCTCTTGCAGCTTTACTAAAGATTGTTGAAACTTTTCAAGTTTCATTTCAGTAAGGGCTTGGTCAGCTTTAGATTGAGCTAATTTTTCAGATAATAGCTCATTCTCAGCTGCAAGAGAATACTTCTCACCATGAAGTTTTTCTATGTCAGAGATGAGAGATTTAATTTTACTTTCAAAACTTTTTATTTCTCTCTTCATCATCTCTGACTTTACTTTCTCCTCTTTTATTTTCTCAGCCAATTTGTGGTTATGCTCTCTATAACCTTGAAGTTCATTTATGCACTTATCAGAACAAAGATTGGATTTTACCTCAGATGGCATGGGGGATGGTCCATTATTAATGTGTGCCATCAGTGCATGGTTCTGGAATTGTGGCTTGACCTCCTCAGCATACATGCTCCAGTCACACACTCCGTCTTGTCTGATCACAAGTGCATTTGCTGAAGGTTGGTTGCTCCCAAAAGCTTGATTGGCCAGTTGAGGTTGAGCTTGAGAAGATTGCTGTTGTTGATGATGATGTTGTTGCTGATGATTGAGGGAGGGAATGCTTGAAGATGGTTGATATGATGACTGACTCTGAGAATGTCGTGGAGTATTGTTGTTTCTTCTTGGAGCATTACATTCTCTAGAGAAGTGCCCAGCCATTCCACAATTGAAGCATTTGACTTTGGATTTGTCGTATCCGAGCTTAGTATTTTCATTCAGGCTGAGTTTTTTGCCTTTCCTGAAAAACTTTTTAGCTCTCATGGCAATCATAGCCATTTGCCATTGTAAATCCATCTCTTCTACATCATCTGGATCCATTTCCTCCAGATCTTCTTGGATTAGATGTGCAGAAGTCAGTCTTCCTCCCAAATATGCCTCAAAACTTGCTACAAAGGCATTATATGTAGCCTTCTGTTCTTCTATTTTTTGATCATCAGTAGGGTTGGTAGAGACAGAAGAGAATCCTGTTGATTGATTGGTTGATGTTGATGATGATGCTGATGGTCTGTTAATTGAGTGTGCTGCAAAGAATCCAGTGGTTTTGTGTTGATCTCCAGGTGACAAAAAGTCATCCTCTTCAGTGATGAAGGCATTCTCAACAGAATGAGTTTCAGATGGAAACTTATAAGCTTCAACAACTTTTGGTCCTCCAAGATTCCTGCTTCTTTCATCAAGTTCCAGTGCTTCAATTTTTGCAATCATTATGTCAAGAGTGGTACTCTCCAAATCAAGAGTATTTTTCAACATTGTTACGTTTTGTTTCCAATGCTCTGGAAGACTATGTAACATTTTCTTGTTGAGGTCTTTTGATTTGTAAGTCACTCCCATTATCTCTAAATCATTTACTAACTGCACGAATCTGTGCAATTGTTTAGAAATTGATTCCCCTTTGAAATGATGGAAGGTTTCATACTGATTTATCAGTTTGTCTCGGTTGATTTCAGCAACCTCACTACTTCCTTCACACATAATTTGCAAAGCATCCCAAACTGCTTTTGCAGTTCCATACTTGTCCAGCCTTTTAAGCACATCCATCTTAAGTGCTTGAGTGCGGATGGAATATGCTTTAAAGTCAATCTTGATCTTCTTATAATCGTCATCATCTAGAGTAAGATCTTCAATGGGAATCCTGGTTGTTCTGTAGAGAGCTGCCTGATCAGCTGACAGTGTTATTGGGATGTGGGGACCTTTACATATCAAAATCCAGTAGTCAGGATCTACACCTGTAATATAATTCATAAATCTTATTTTCCATTGTTTGAACTCAGATTTATGTTTCAGCATTGGTGGTTTTGGGGTATGCCCAAGTTCTGAATAACTATGAGAATCCATTTTATCAGTTGATTTTTAGTATGGATTAGTGAGTTTTTAAGTCTATTCAGTGGGTTTAGTCCAAATAATCATTAAAAACGTCCAGTAGATTAAGATCTGATGGCTATGATGTCTGTAATCAGGAGTGTCTTTGTATTGTTGTAGGTTGTCGGACTTGTAGTCTGTATGATGTTCTGTGTTTGACTGATTGGTTGAATGCTGGGCTGTTGATGAGTATTTCAGGTAGTATTCGGTGTGTAAACTGATTAGAGATGTATAAATACTCTGTTCAGCTACTCAATCACCAGATCTATCGGGTTCAGACCAGATCTGTGCAGATCTGAGTAAGAACTGAGAGCCGTGGCTCTGATACCAATTGACTGGAGAAGATTTGAGAATGATAATCTCAGTTGATGTGAATCAATAAGGACCGAATATAGTGATTGAGTCAAAGATTGAGAGGCGGAATCAGACAATCAATGAACATTGAATACACATGATACTCATAAATATGTTTGTATATATTAAATACTTTGATTGATTGATTACAAGAACATTCAATGCAAACAGAACATTCTAGGAACTAAGAATCAAATCAAATTACAGACAAAAGTTACCCCATGTATGAGGTATACTATTCTATTTATAGGCAGACACGTTGCCATTACAAAAGACTAAACTACCCTTACTAAGCTAGTCTAAGTCTTCATCAGCATTGGCTGTTGATCATCCGCATTGACAAATGCGGATGAGTTGACTTCATCAGCATTTCTTCAACCGCATTGAAGTTTGGTCATCCGCATTGGTAAATGCGGATGAACAAAACACTTGTCCGCATTTCTTTGGTAATCTGCATTGGTCAATGCGGATGAACAAATGTATATCCGCATTTATTCTTGGACATGAGGGATTCTAGCAGAGCAACCATCCACCACTTGAATTGGCATGTATGATCCTTTCAGGTCCAACAAAGAGTCAGCTTCGTGCACAATGTTCGGGGTCTATGATAGACCTCAGGCCCAGTAACCAGCTTCGTGCACAATGTTAAGGGTAATGTACATGTCACAAGATGTAATGAATGAACGAAGGTTAACGAACGTAAAGGAAGATAATAATGATATATCTGTATGTACGTATGATGTATGACCACGAACGAATGGAATGTATAGTATGGACTCTGTAAAGAAATAAATAACAATTTATGTATGTTTTATCATAAAACTAGAACTCACTTAGCGACGCTGACTTTTATACATTTTCAGTTGGCAGGTAAACATTACTCAGGATGGCACGAGGCGTCTACTCAGCTATTTTGGATGGCATCATTTATTAAGGCTTTTGTGATGTAATAAAACAATGTAATTTTGTAACCAACAAACGATGCATTATTTTGCAAAAGTTTTAGAATGAAATGAAATGCCATTTAATTTATGTTTTCTGCTGCAATGTTTTGATGAATAAATGTAAAGTATATGTTTTACGTGTGATGAATCACCAGTTGTAAGCGTCCCGGGAATGGGGCCTTACAAGTTGGTATTAGAGCCAAAGTTTAAGCGAAATGGGTAATTTTTTTTCAAAATAAACCTTAACTTAAACTGTGAATGGGACGAAATGGGAATGGGATGCCAATCTGAGTAGCTGCGTGCCATCAGGTATTTTCGTAATGTTAACCGGTTTATGTGTGCATGGTATGCGGTTATGTGTTGTATGTAAATTTAAATACTAATGTAGTCAGGACAGGTAATGCTTGGGGTATGAAGAGTAAAGTATGTGGCTAATCACAACTGGCCACTATAATTAGGGACTTACTATACTTTACACGAAATGAGCTGTTCCCTTGAATGACCGTGTTGGTGTTTGAATCTTTCAATGCGTTAGATGATGGCTGGGGGTAGATCTTTGAAAGCCAGGTCACAGTGCTGAACCACGACCCAAGAGGGGGAGACCCAGAGTTGAGAAAGTGGTCCATGAAGAACTAGAAACCCCTCATCCGGAAGGCGGAGATGAGAGTGCTAACCTGAGAGCCTCAGTGAAGGAGGCGGTTATGGAAGAAGTGCACCAAGTCATGTAGACGATCCTACCGTCTATAGTGACCGAATTGATAAAGGTAGTTAGAGAGGGAGAGAGAAAGGAAAGGAGTGGACCTACGGGCGAAATAAGACAGCCCAAGACTGAGACGGTTCTGTCCGATGATGAGGACGAGGAAGAAGAGCCTACGCCGGAGGCGACTCGAGGCTGCAACTACGGGGTGTTTATTAGGTGCAAACCCCCTACTTTCGATGGGAACGGCACTGCCGCTGCTGCTCACTGGTGGGTGATGGAAATGGAGGCGGTACTTGATATCATCAAGTGCCGAGAAGACCAGAAGGTTAAGTTCGCTACCCACTCATTCGTAGACTCGGCTCTATGCTGGTGGGACAATATCGTCCAAGCTGAGGGCAGTCAGGCGATCGGGAGAATGAGATGGTCGGAGTTGAAAAAGTTGGTGATCGAGGAGTTTTGTCCTCACCGGGAAATGGACAAGGTCGAGAGAGAGTTTCTGCAACTAGAGGTGGGAACTATGACACACCAATAGTACACCACAAAATTCAATTAAATGGTACGACTGGTGCCCGATCAGGTGACGCCATTGTCACGAAAGATTAAGAGATATATCTAGGGACTGCCGACGGATATCCGTAGGCATATGATCGTCGCCCGACCGAGCACTTTTAGGTCGGTGGTTGATTTGGCTGGTAGACTATGTGATGAGCATGAGGTGGTAGTGGCTGAGGAGAAGAAGACGGGTAGGGATGGGAGAAACTGGAATGGGAAACAGTTTGGATGTGGTAGAGCCGCTCCAAACAATAAGGTGGCGAGGTAGGTGACCGACGTGTGGTCACAGCTGGTGTTGGGTTGGAGAAGTGTGGCAAGTGCGGGAAGGAGCGCGGTGGCGAGTGTAGATGGGGGTCGATTATCTGTTTCAAGTGTGGGAAGCCTGGTCATATGGCTAGAGACTGTGGAGGTGTGAAGTGTTTCAACTGTGGGGGAAGTGGTCACATGAGTAGGGAGTACAAGAAGCCAAGGGCCGAGAGTTCCGGGGTGAACAAGGCCGGAGGAGAAGGGCAGAAGGCAATCGCCCGAGCTTTCACGATGACTCAGGAGGAGGCTAGAACAGATCCCGATGTGGTGTCAGGTATGTTTCTAGTAAACCAAACTCTTGCATTTGTGTTGTTTGATTCTGGTGCTAGTAGGAGTTTCATTTATGCTGCCTTTGGTGCTAAGTTGTCCAATAAGAGTAGATGCATTGGTGAGCCATTTGATGTAGAAACTGCTACTGGTAAGTCCACTACAATTACTGAGGTGATAGAGGACTGTGCCATAGAACTAGATGGCCATAGGTTTGCTGCTAGGTTACACGTGATACCCCTAGGTGATTCGATGTAGTGCTAGGGATGGACTGGTTAGCAACCTATGATGCAAACATCGTGTGTCGCAAGCAGATGATCCGATTGACAATGCCTGACGGAAATGAGGTGATGGTTTATGGTGATCGCGTCATGACAATCCGAGGGTGATTTCGTTGGCGGTGGCGGGAAAGTGCATGAGACGCGGATGTGGTGCCTATTTTTCATACATAAAAGATGTGGATGCGTCGGTGCCGCAATTATCCGAAGTACCAATGGTGCGCGACTTTCCGGACATATTCCCGGAAGACTTACCCGGTGTGCCACCAGACCGCGAGGTTGAGTTCCAAATCGATCTGATACCCGGTATTATTTGTGAAGAAGAAAGACGATAGTATGAGGATGTGTATTGACTACCGAGAGTTGAACAAGTAGACGGTGAAAAACCGATACCCCCTACCAAGAATAGACGATTTGTTTGATCAGCTCCAAGGATCCGGTTGGTTTTTGAGGATAGATCTTCGATCTGGTTACCATCAATTGAAGGTGAAGGAGCAGGACATTCCTAAAATAGCTTTTCGCACGCGCTACGATCACTATGAGTTCCTCGTTATGTCATTTGGTTTAACCAATGCGCCAGCTGCTTTTATGGGTCTGATGAATCGAGTGTGTCGGCCAATGTTAGGTAAATCAGTAATTGTGTTTATTGATGATATCTTGATTTATTCAAAGAGTGAGATTGAGCATGCCGGCCATATTCGGGAGGTTCTAGAGACGTTAAGAAGGGAGAAGTTGTATGCAAAATTCTACAAGTGCGCGTTTTTGTTACGCGAAGTTCAGTTCTTGGGTCATGTGGTGAATCCCGATGGGACTATGGTGGACCCTGCAAAGGTAGAGGCAGTGATGCAATGGAAGCCTCCAAAGACGCCATCCGAGATTCGTAGTTTCTTGGGTTTGGCGGGCTACTATAGGAGATTTATCCAAGACTTCTCTAATATTGCTTCTCCACTGACCAAGTTGACCCAGAAGGATGTAAAGTATGTATGGGGTCAGGCTCAGGAGAAGGCATTCGAGGAATTGAAGGCGAGGTTGACTCAAGCTCATGTCTTTTCATTACCCGATGGAAGCGAAGACTTGGTGGTGTATTCAGACGCTTCTTACTCGGGGTTGGGGTGTGTGTTAATGAAAAGAGGAAAAGTTATAGCCTACGCATCCTGACAGCTGAAGGTTCATGAGGTCACTACCCTACGCATGACTTGGAACTAGCAGCCATGGTCTTTGCACGAATGATCTGGAGGCCCTATCTGTATGGAACGGAGTGCACCATCTTCACCGACCACAAGAGCTTAAAGTACTTCTTTGAGCAGAAGGACCTGAATATGAGGCAGAGACGATGGTTGGAGCTCATAAAGGATTATGATTGTGAGATCCATTACCATCCGGGCAAAGCTAACGTGGTAGCTGATGCTCTTAGCCGGAAGGAGAGGCCCGAGCCAATTCGGGTGAAAGCATACCAACTAATCATGACTTCTGATGTAATGAAGCAAGTCAAGGATTTCAGGATGAGGCATTAAAAGAAGATCATCTAAAATCTGAAAGAATGAGAGGTCTGGTTAAGGAATTGAGTGAAAACACACTTGGTGTTAAAACTCGATTTGGACGGGTGTGGATTCCTCGTTTCGGGAATCTACGTGCGAAGATTATGGACGAAGCTCACAAGACCCGATACTGTATCCATCCTGGTGCAACAAAGATGTACCATACATGAAGAAGGATTATTCGTGGCCAAGTATGAAGCGTGACGTGGTGGAGTATGTGGGCAAGTGCCTTACTTGTTTGCAAGTGAAGGTAGAACATCAAAAGTCGTATGGGAAGATCCAACCTTTGGATATACCGTAGTGGAAGTGGGAGCACATCACCATAGATTTCATTACGAAGCTGCCACGTACTCCAAAGGGGTACGATGCCATATGGGTGATTGTTGACCACTTGACGAAAAGTTCTCACTTCCTACCGATCCGTGAGGCATATTCATCCGAGAGGTTGGCTGACGTGTTCATCAAGGATATTGTAACTCGTCATGGTGTATCGGTGTCCATTGTGTCTGATCGTGACACCCAGTTTACGTCTAAATTCTGGAAGAAACTCCATGATGCCATGGGGATGAGGTTACATATTAGAACGGCTTATCATCCCCAAACTATTCAGTCAAAAAGGACCATTCAGACGTTGGAGGACATGCTTCGGGCTTGTGTAATCGATTTTGGTGGAAGTTAGGATGACCACTTACCGTTAGCTGAATTCTCGTACAACAATAGCTATCATGCCAGCATTGGCATGCCACCATACGAGATGCTATATGGTAGGAGATGTAGAACACCCATTGTTGGGGTGACATCGGTCAGAAAGAGTTGGGAAGCGTCGAGGTAATCGAGGCTATGACTGAGAAGCTTGAAAAGATTAAAGCCTTCATGAAGGCAGCTCAAGATAGACAAAATTCGTATGCCGATAAACGACGAAGACCAATTGAATTCCAGGTGGTGACGGGTTATGTTGAAGGTCTCACCTTGGAAGGGTATTATCAAATCAGAAGCGGGGCAAGTTGAGCCCAAGATATATAGGCCCTTTCCGAATCATTGCTCGGGTGGGAGAGCTGGCATATAGATTGGAATTCACCCGACATTCCATGTATCTCATTTGAGAAAGTGCTTAGCTGATGAAGACATGATTGTTCCATTGGAGGACATTGAAGTTGATGAAAGGCTCAATTATGTGGAGCAACCAGTGGCAATCGATCGTAAAGAGAAGAGGCTGAGAAATAAAGTGGTTCCTCTTGTGCGTGTACAGTGGAAGCATAGGAAGGGATCCGAGTCTACATGGGAGACGGAGGAGGAGATGAGGCAGCATTATCCTCGTCTGTTTGAGGAACAACAGGTTTCGGGGACGAAACCTATATTAGGTCCAAGTGGTGGGACTAAAAATGTAAAAAGGACAAAAATCTTTGAAAAGTTGGTGTTAGACCAAAAGAACCCATGACCTGATCAGAGAAACCTCTATGTCCCACAGGACATCACAACAGCTGAAGAAGACCTGATCAGCTGTTCTACAAAGTCTGAAGAATACAACTGCTGAAGTATTTCTGAAGTACTGAAGACAAAGACTGAGACAACAGCTGAAGATCTAAAGTCAAGACTTCAACAAGTACTGAAGACAAAGACTGAAGATCAACAGCTGAAAGACAAAGTCTGATGTTCAAGTACTGAAGACATCAGCTGATGCTAACAGCTGATGACAACAGCTGAAGAGGGCTTCTTCAGTTGTTGTGATGGTTTTTCTTCATCAGTAGTTTTCTTCCTTTCAGTAGTTTGTTTACTTTTCTGTAGTTTTGTTTCCTTTTCAGTACTTGTAAACAAGTGAAGAGGTTGTTCTTCAGTTGTAGTATCAGTAGTTTTATGTTTTTCAGTAGTTATAAATAAGATGTTTAACACTTAGGAACATTTGTAAGAAGATGTCAGTTGTTGACATCTTCAGTAGTTGTTAAACATCAGTAGTTATAAAACTGTTACATGTCACTTTCAAGTGACATCAGCCTACGTCATTCTTTCCTTTATAAGGAAGGATGACTCACCTGTAATCGTGCCATTGAGGCCGACAATCTTAATGCAATATTCCTTTTGTCAGATTTTCTCTCTCTATAACAAAATTCTTTTATCGCTTTATATCGAATGTTCTTGCTTGAATTTGTCTAATTCTGAGCTATTCCGCTGCTATATCTGTTCAATCGATTAAACCAAGAGGCTGAGATCCTAACAAATGGTATCAGAGCAGGTTAATCATTGATCGATCTAACAATTGATCATTGAAACTGTTCAATCGCTCTAAGTTTGATTGAATTAGCAAATTCGCAAGGATCTGTTATAGAGATTGAGAGTGTATCGCTTCTGGCCGTTTTATTTGAGGTTCTGTGTGGTTCTGAGCTAAATTTATTGTGATTTTACTTGAATCTGTTTGAATTTACACAATGACTACTTCTTCGAATGATCCTTTCAATACTGGATCCTCTACCAAGCCTCCGATCCTGGTGAGGAATGAGTATAACATTTGGCAGAGAAGATTGCTCCATCACCTGTCTGTCAATAGCTCAGGTTGTTGGACATCTGTGGTACATGGACCACATAAGCCAATGGTGAATGATCCGAAACAAACCAGTTGGTTCCAAAGAAGAAGGAGCAATACTCCGATGAGGACAAGAAGTTTTTTGAAATCGATGCAAAAGCCCATGGAATTTTGGCTATGGCTATTCCTAATGAGATTTACTCTGGGCTTCTGCATTGTGAGTCTGCTCATGACCTCTGGAAAGCCATCAAAGAACAATTGGTGGTACTGATGAGGTTTTAGCAAACAACAGGGAAATCCTCGCCAACAATATGAGACTTTCTCTCATAGAAAGGGTGAGACTCTAACTCAACAACAATTTGAGCGGTTTTCATGTTTAATCTCTGAATTAAAAATGGTTAAACATGAATATACCAGGAGTCAGATGAACCATAGATTCCTAAGATCACTGCCTGAGAGATGGAACACATATACCATTGTTCTACGCTCAAATGCTGATGTTGATCGCCTATCTCTCACCCAACTTCATGGGAAACTGCTTACATTCGAGAGAGAGATAGAGCAGAAAGGAAATTGCTTCATCTGGCAAGCTTACTGATGATTTTGTCCAAGGGAACACTGCCCTGATTGGACATCAAGAGTCAGAATATGCGTCATCTGAAAGCCAGTATGATGAGCATATTGATTTCTCTACAAACACTTCTGAGCCTGCCTTTGTGAGTGTTGATAGTTATTCTGCTGGTAGTAATAGTGACAATCTATGTTTCATCATGGATGATCTCAAGGGGATTGCTGATGATGACTTAGAAGAGATGGATATTTTGAGCCAAATGGCCTTGATAAATATCAGATCTCAGAAGTTCTACAAAAGAACTGGAAGGAAATTCCCAGGACTCTCTGGCAAAACCAAAGTTGGTTTTGACAAGAGTAAGTTGAAGTGCCATAAATGCCACAGGCTTGGACACTTTGCAAGAGAATGTAGATCATCTGGATCTAACTCTCCTGCACCTTTTGTGACTTTCCCTGGCAATAGTCAACAAAATAGAGGGCAACAACCTGTCAATTCTGGTTATCATCATCAACCACAATCTCCTGCATATTTTGTTCCACAGGGGCCAATGCCATATCCATACCCCTGCTATTACATGCCACAACCAGGCCAGGTTCAAGCACCCACTGCTCAGCAAACCACATCACCTCCCTGAGCCTCAACATCCCATCTCATCAACTAATCAACTTCAACAACACAGCTTCTTCACACCAGGAGTTGTTGACTGGAGCAGCTTACCAGATGATGTGTTGGTAATGAACAACTGTTCTCAGGTGCTGGTCAACATGGTGGTGAGCATCCTTTTGGAAATCTAGCTCTCATGACTTTGGAATCCTCTGATGGATCATCCTCAAGTACCTCTTCAACACAGGTATCACAGGTATCCTCTGAGGCTAAGGCCAAATTATGTTCTGAAACTTGCATAGCAGCATTTGCCTCTATTAGAGAAGCAATGTGGCTTTAATCAATAAAAATGTAGAGCTAGAACAAATAATTTCCAAAAATAAAGCTGAGTTTGAGTCTGTGCTGAAAGAGAAAACTGATGAGATTTATAATTAAAATGCCAAATCTGATGATAAGGCTAGGGAGGATGTACTCTTAGAGAAGTACAAAGACCTCAAAGATACTCTTGCTGTCACCCAAGTAGAGTGTGATCGATGGGTACAATCTTGCAAGGGCTTTGAAATGCTTCTTAGTAAGCAAACAGCTTCCAATGTGAAGTTTGGAATTGGTTATAATCACACTGCTCCTCCTACAGATTTTGCTTCAAGAGCAGGAGTAGAATCTGATGGAGAAAGTATGACCAATCCACCTCTCATGTGATTCACTACTTGATAAAGCACCATCAGTAGTTGAAGTCAGTAGTAATCCCTCTGTGAACCTATCAGCTGATATTGATGGTTCAACTGCTGACACTCACATGATCAATGAGTTGATCAACCCAAGTGTTATCCCTAGAAGTACTGAGGGTACTGGAGAGCAGGGGATAACATCTGGAGTTCAAATCCCAATAACTGACAGCACTAAAGAGAAGAAAACTGTCAGTAGGAAGGATTTGAAGCCTACTAAGGAAGTTGACAAGAAGGCAAAAAGTGCTTCTAAACTGCTGAAGAGCAAGTCTTCAGTAGTTTCATCTTCTTCAGTTGATGATCACAGAAGATGAGAAGAAACCATGTGAAATATGTGGTCTATTCAATCATCTCACAGATGATTGTTGGTACAAAAAGGGATCCAAACTAAACAAAAAAGGAGAAAATTAAAGAAAACTTGGCTAAAATGAAAACTGAGTTTGAGTCCAAGTTTGTACCAGCAGCATCAAATCCTGTTACTCCTATGTCCAAAAAGAAATCTAAAAAAGGGAGGAGTGCAACAGGCAACAGCTGAGGTTGCTCAAAAGAAGATGGTGCAACACAAGAACTCATCATCAAACACCAATACCAATGGTCTGAAGAGCTGAAAGCTCTTTCCCAGAATCAGACACAGCTGGTAATGATGGTTCAACATCTGTTGGGAAGAGTTACCAACTTGATGGCCCTGTGTTGAAACCCCAGAAAAGGATCCAAGCCACAGGAGTTCCTCTTCTACACCATCTCCTTCACCTCAAGCTATTGTGCCCAATAAACCTGTTAGTTTACCATCTATTGATGAGACCAGGCCCAAACCAAAAAGTTTTGGTCTCCAAAACTAACTGATTGTTTATTAATGCAGGTTCTTCAACATGCCAAAGTAGCATCTGTATGTAGACAGTGGGGATCTATGCATATGACTGGGAACAACTCACTTCTTAATGACTACTCTCCAGGAAGGAAGGGTTTTGTTTCCTTTGGCAATGGCAAGAGGTTACATCATCGGGAAGGGTTTGTTTCCAATGGGAAATAAGTTTGATGATGTCACCCATGTGGAAAATCTCAAGTATACCTCTTGAGTGTCAGTCAAATGTGTGACAAAGGCCATGTTGCCTTTTCACAAGCCAGAACAGGAATAGTTTGATTGACAAGGTATTGGATGCTCACACTCTCCTGAAGGCCAACAGGACAGAAGAGTGTATGCCTTAGATCTTTCCAAGAAAATAGATCTCAAAGGCCATCCTTGCCTATTTTCCAAGGCCTCTCCTCAAGAATCTAATCTATGGCATAGAAGGCTGGGACATGTTAACTTCAAGAACATGAATCAGCTGATACACCATAGTTTAGTAAGGGGAATGCCTATGAAGGAGTTCAAGTGTGAAAACAACTGCACTGCTTGTTTGAAAGGAAAACAGCACAAGGTTTCATTCCCACCTATTGAAGAACCAAAGTCCACTGCCTGCTTACAACTTCTTCACATGGATCTCTTTGGTCCTGGAGAGTGATGAGCATGGCAAAGAAGAAATACTGTCTGGTAATTGTGATGATTACTCCAGATTTGTATGGACTTTCTTTCTACTTCAAAGGATGAAGCTGCACAGAAGATCATAAACTTTGTGTTGTATGCTGAGAAGCAGTATTCCCTCTCAGTCAAGTGTATTAGAAGTGACAATGGAACAGAATTCAGGAACAATACACTTGATAGTTCTACCTTTCAAGGGAATAAAGAGGCAGTTTAGTATTCCAAGAACTCCTGAACAGAATGGAGTTGTGGAGAGAAAGAACAGGACCCTCATTGAAGCTGCAAGGTCTATGTTGGCTGATTCTGGACTGCCATTGACCTTTTGGGCTGAAGCTGTCAACACAGCATGCTATGTGCAGAATAGAGTGCTAATAAATCAGAGTTGATGAAGACTCCATATGAAGTTCTACATCATTTGGCCCCTCTCATTTCATTCTTTAGAGCATTTGGGTGTCCCTGTTTCATTCTCAACACAAAGGATCAGCTCCAGAAAATTGATCCTAAGGTGGATGCAGGGTACTTTGTTGGTTATTCATCAACTTGCAAGGCATACAAGTCTTCAACTGCAGAACAAAGATGGTTGAAGAGACTCTACATGTCAAGTTCAATGAATCTCCAAAGGACAAGATTCCACAAAGCCCTGTGGAGCTCTTTGATTGGACATACTGCAATATGTTCCTTATCAATCTCCTGTTGTTGCTCCTGTCAACAGTTCACCACCTGGTGTTACTGCTGAAGATGATGATGATAGTAGTAATCACCTCTTCAGGTTTAGTGACCAACTGCCTGTGTCCTCTAAACCTGATGCTCCTGTAGCTCCAGCAGCACCATCCACAACAAATGCTGATGAGATTTCTGCATCCTCAACTTCATTTGAGTTGCCACCATCTTCATGGTTTCAAGAATCTGCATCAACATCTGCTGCTGCTGAAGGTCCTACAAACACTTGCACAGATTTGATTGTTTACCAAGAGCTGAAAAATCACCAATGTCTCAAATCCTTGGTGA
The DNA here is from genome assembly GCA_025506515.1 of Flaveria trinervia. Classification (NCBI taxonomy): domain Eukaryota; kingdom Viridiplantae; phylum Streptophyta; class Magnoliopsida; order Asterales; family Asteraceae; genus Flaveria; species Flaveria trinervia. The sequence continues at coordinate 23,729,192 of CM046455.1, read as the reverse complement.
TATCAATGCTGGTGTTTCAACCAGAAGCCAGTTGTCCAATTTCTGCTTCTATGCTCTCTTCATCAGTCAGCTAGAGCCAAAGAACTATCATGTAGCTTTGAGAGACAATGGATGGGTTGAAGCCATGCAGCTTGAGCTTCTTCAGTTCAAAAAACAGCAAGTGTGGGAGCTTGTTCCTCTACCCCCAGGTAAGTGTGCAATAGGCACTAAATGGTGTTTAGGAATAAAACTGATGAAAATGGGCTAATTGTTAAGAACAAGGCCAACTGGTTGTGCAGGGTTTGCACAAGAAGAAGTATTGATTATGATGAAACCTTTGCCCCTGTAGCCAGACTGGAGGCAATTAGATTGTTTTTAGCCTATGCTGCACTCCACAATCTTAAAGTTTTTCAAATGGATGTCAAAAGTGCTTTCTATATGGTAACATAAAGAAGAAGTTTATGTGTGTCAACCACCAGGCTTTGAGGATAATAAGCACCCAGAATGGTATATAAGCTTGATAAAGCTCTTTATGGGTGAAACAGCACCTAGAGCCTGGTATGAGACCTTATCAAACTTTCTTCTACAGAATAATTTCACTAGAGGCTCCATAGATAAACTTTATTATTAAGAAGGTGGATCAGCATAAGCTACTTGTTCAAATTTATTTGATGATATTATATTTGCATCCTCTCCCCATTGTGTGAGAATTCCAAAACTTAATGCAACAGAAGTTTGAAATGAGTGCAATGGGAGAATTACAGTTCTTTCTAGGTTTGCAAATCAAACAAAAAGCTGATGGAATTTTCATTCATCAGTCTAAATACACAAAGATCTTTTGAATAAGTTTGATTTACAAACTGTAAACCCTGTTCTACTCCCATGTGCAACACCACACAATTGGATGTTGATCAGAAAGGTAAAGCTGTTGATGAAACTCTTTACAGATGTATTTGGTTTTTCTTGATGTATTTAACAGCTTCTAGACCAGATATTATGTTTGCTACATGTGTTTGTGCTAGATTTCAGGCTGCACCTAAGGAGTCTCATCTGATTGCAGTCAAGAGGATCTTTAGATATCTGCAAGGTACACAATCTCTAGGCTTATGGTATTCCACTGGACATTCTTGCAAATTAGTTGCTTTCTCTGATAGTGACTATGCAGGGTGTAAGTTGACCAGGAAATCAACTTCTGGTGGATGTCAATTCCTAGCAACTGTTTGATTTCTTGGCAGAGTAAGAAACAAACATCTGTTGCTACATCCCTGCTGAAGCCGAGTACATTGCTGCTGCAAGTTGTACATCCCAAGTACTCTGGCTTCAGAATCAACTTTTGGATTATTCATTACAGAGACTAAGACTCCATTATTAATGGATAGTGCTTCAGCTCTTTGCATTGTCAAAAATCCAGTCCAGCACTCTAGGACCAAACATATAGAAATTAGACATCATTTATAAGAGATTGTTTGAAAAGGGTCTAATTAATCCATGTTTGTGCCTAGTGCTGATGAGCTTGCAGACATTTTTACTAAGCCTTTGGATAGTTCAACTTTCCACAACCTGGTGTTAAGGCTTGGTATGCTGCAGCTAGAATAAGTGACAACTACTGATGATCTCAGTAATTACTGATGATCATTGTAACCATGTCACATATAAGTACTGATGAGTTATTTTACCCTCAGTAGTTTTTATAACTACTGAAGGCTAAATGCTTTAAGTTACTGTACTTTATCTGTTCTAAACTACTGATGTAGTTACAACTACTGAAATCAGTAGAAACAGATTACTGATGTCCTATGAAACAACTGAAAACAGCAAAAAGCTGATGAGTAAGTGTTGAGGACAGTATGAAACAGCTGAAAGGCTATGAATTGACGACACTACTGATGAGTACTCTCTCTTCAGTAGTTCACAAACTGCTGTTTCTTCATAACAACTGAAGCAATACCATGTCTTCAGTAGTTTCACACTACTGATGACTAACACCAAGTCTTCAGTTGTTTACAACAACTGATGGCACAACCAGGGTCTTCAGTAGTTTCACAACTACTGATGACTAATACCAAGTCCTCAGTTGTTTCAACATCTGAAGTCCAACTTGTCTTCAGTAGTTTTTTTTTAACTACTGATGCCTAAATCAGAGACTTCAGTTGTTTCAACGTCTGATTGTAAACACCATGTCTTCATTTGTTTTATACTGCTGACCACACCAATACCATCAGTCGTTTCAAACCTCTGAAAGTTAATACCACGTCATCAGTTGTTTCAAATACTGATGACTAACACCAAACCTTCAGTCGTTTCATAACCCGTACCCTATATATATCTGATCCCTCTTTCAGAGTTTTTCATTCTTTCACGACCTAAAATTTCAAAAGCTCTGAAAATCTTTCACCTTCATTAATGGCGACCATGCAACTCAAGCCTCGACACAACTGTGTCGCGTACCTCACTAAATCGCCCTTCTGGACCAAATTCGATAATGCTATAGATCTTATGGTCCAATCACCACTGAAAACGGCTTCCTTCCTCAATCCAATCATGATGCCGATTCGCTACATCAGTTTTGGACGAATGCAACTGTTAATGGATAATCTATCCATTCGTCCATCAACTCTCATAAGTGTGCATCTCTCTACTGCTACCATCCCCAGATATTACTATTAGATGATGCTGCCTACCCTGTTGGATATCCTAAGCGCCAATTGATCTTTCATTTGGACAACAGGATATCAGGATAGGAGAGATCTTAGTGCTTCGACCATCCTGAAGAAACATTTTCCAGATGCTGAACGATTGATATTTCATATGGTACATGTTTGCCTGGCCTCGAAGACTTCTTCTTGGGATCAACTGTCTTCCAGATGCAACAGGTACTGTTCTCTATCCTTGAACAAGAACCACTAAACTTTTCTGAAATAATTTTTCTTGAAATCAGGATATGGCCACAAAACACTTTCTAACCGTTGGATACTATATCCTCGGTTTATAATGGCCATATAGAGAATCAGCTTTATGCTGAGGGACTAGTTGGTCTGGGAGTCCCTGCTTGGCTGTATTGCCGGAGTATACTCCCGACACAACACTGACCAAACTCTTACAGGCTGCCAAGCTGCGCAAACCCACGCAGCTGGAACCCACAGCCTCCACTTCCACATCCAAAGTCCCCTCCAAACCCACAAAGAAGAAGCCTAAGAAGGCTACTCAGGGAGTTGAGTCCCTGAGGATGCTCCTGCTGCACCAAAGCAGGTTATCTCTACTGGAAATAACCCCCCAGTAGAGACTATGACTCCACCAACGAAGCTGCTCAGGTTTCCTCTCAAAGGAACCTGATGCAACCACTCAAAGGGAAGCCACACTGTTGGGATCCTCCTCACTTGAGGGGATTACCATTGAAGAGCACCACTCGCCCCGGGTGCACACTGCTTCCACACCCTCTCCTGATGCAACCGCCCCTCAAAGCCCTACAATAATTGTTGCAAAAGTGCTAACGCAGTTGCATTCCTCACCCCCCACCCAGACACCAATCACTACTGGATAACCTCAACACCTGAGGGGGAGGATCACAATGCTTCTGTCAACCCACAGCACAGGGGTTATCATGTTCCATCTCCTGGTGTAGACATGGAGGTGCGACCTTCTGGTGAGGCTGCCACTGCCTCTGACTCAGCAATGACCAGGATGCAGTTGGTAACATCTCTAAGACCTCACCAGCGGCAACAGCTGATGAAGGACATAGTCCTGAGGCTGGAAGTCCCCAGAACCAAGAACAAGGGGCACATGCTATATTGATCTACACTCAAGGCATGTTAATCCTGACTCTGTCAGGAGGTCAGGTGATTCGGTATCAACTGATGATGACCTGAGCTTCTTCTATGATGTATTGCTCAACACACCATCCTAGAGGATGAGGTTAGCAGACTCAAAGAGCTGCTGGCCAAGATGTCTCAGGATGAAAGTCCATCTGCCACCACAATACACCCACATATGGCACCTTCTTCTGAAGGTCCCCTAAACACTGAGCCAATACATACTTCCAACCACCAGCCTCTGCTTTTGGCACTGATTCTCAGGAACAGAACCATCCTGATCAATCAGTTGCTAACCTTCAAAAATCCCTACCTCTCATCACTTCCCATGATCATAGATATAGTGATCAAAGCCATTGATGAGAAGCTTCCTACAATAATACAACCCCTGGTGGAGGAGTTGGTGACCAAATCACTTTCTACTGCTCAAACCCTTGCACCCAATGCAACCAAAAAGGGGGAGAGTCAGTCAGTTAAAGGAAAAAGGAAGAGGACAGATGGGGAGAAGGAGAAAGAATCAGAGAAGGTAAATGAGAAGGAGTTGGCTGTTATAAGTGTGGAGGAGACTGAGTTTGATCATGAGAAGGAGAAGGAGAGTGAGAAGAGAGCTGAAGTGAATGAAAGTCAAAAAGACTTTCATGTCACATATCAAAAGAGGAAAGAAGGAGAGTCTGAGAAGGAGAAGGAGCTGAATGATATGGTGAAAGAAGCTGATGCCAACCATAACCGTTCAATGGATAAAATCATTGATCAGTTATATAGGCAGAGTTTTGACATCCAACAACTAGACTCCGAGATCAGAAGGTTGGAGACAGAGGAGATCAACTCAAGATGGGCTAGTTATGATGCCTTAGAAAGAGAAAGGCTGGAGATAATGATTAGATTTGTAGCCAAATACTTGGGAAGATCTCTGATAGAAATAAGGGCCTGGACCAGGGACAACATCTTGGCAATAACCACCAAGATTTGTTCGTGCTGAAGCATACTCCAAGGGTTTAGTGATTGAGGCATTAAATGAAGCTGGGGTTGGGAACCGAAAAGAACAAAAAAATTTACTAAAGCCTTCCTTACAGCCAAATGCTAAAACAGTCTGAAAAGCCTCTATCCTCAAAATCACTACCTCCACAACCCACTAAAACAACCCCTTTACCCTCTAAACCAACCATCCAACCCACAAAACCAAATCCTTTACCCCCAAAACCACTGCCAGTGATGTACCTAGACAAAAGAAAAAGAAAGGTACAGAGGGCTGATGAAGAAGAAGAGGAGGAAAGACAGACTGCCACTCTCTGCAGTTATCACTTTGCCTAAGGCTAATCCAATGTCCATCACTCCTGCTTCTCAAATGCATGCTGTGATGATAAAGATTGAAGAGGAACAGATGCAAAGACATGATGAGGAATGCTGAAAGCATTGACAAAGCATATGCCACATCCTCTTCAATGATTAGCATGAAGAAGAAGTCTTAAGATTGTACACCCTTGCTAATACCTTTCAATACCACAGGGAAAAAGTAAGGATATGGCCTGATCCTAGGGTGCACACAGGATTGTCAAGAAAGAAATTCCTTCAAAATACAAGGCCGAGTGAAGAGGGTTGTCGACGAAGACATCACTGTGGTTCTTGTAGTGTCCCCCTGGGAAATTGTAGAAGAGTTCAAGAAAGTTATGAAGCCAAACAACCACCCCAAAAGATGTTGGAGAATAAAATCATAAAGAAGGGACTGGTTTACAAAAGACTTGAAAACTCTCAAACAAGATGAGCTCAACCTGCTCTTAGAAGGGACTCATCCAGATGAGTTTGCTTACAGACAAATAACCACGGTTGAGCTCAAGAATGGAAAACAGGCCAAGTACATCTCTGAAGTGTATGGCCGAGAAGGATGTTTGATGGTGTGCCCGAGGTGCTGACAATGGATGAGCAGATCATGTTTCTAAGGGCTTACACCAGGGAATCCTATAGGCTGATACACGGGAAGTAGATCTCATGGTTGGGGTAACAGCTCAGTGTCCAAGTACCCAATACAGAGCTCCCAACCATATCATGCAAAACAGATCATCAGAGACTTCTTCCCAGGCCGGTGCTGAAAAAAGGGTCACTTCTCATCTGATCAAGAGGATAAAAAGACCAATCTATCTGCCAAAATAAGTGGGACTCGTCAATAACTTAGAGGTTTTGGCTGCATTGGTTCAGGGGGAGTTTGTTGGACCAAAAGAACCAATGAGCCTGATCAGAGAAACCTCTAAGTCCCACAGGACATCACAACAGCTGAAGAAGACCTGATCAGCTGTTCTACAAAGTCTGAAGAATACAACTGCTGAAGTATTTCTGAAGTACTGAAGACCAAGACTGAGACAACAGCTGAAGATCTAAGTCTGAAGACTTCAACAAGTACTGGAGACGAAGACTGAAGATCAACAGCTGAAAGACAAAGTCTGATGTTCAAGTACTGAAGACATCAGCTGATGCTAACAGCTGATGACAACGGAGCCTTGAAGAGGGCTTCTTCAGTTGTTGTGATGGTTTTTCTTCATCAGTACTTTTCTTTTCCTTTCAGTAGTTTGTTTACTTTTCTGTAGTTTTGTTTCCTTTTCAGTACTTGTAAACAACTGAAGAGGTTGCTCTTCAGTTGTAGTATCAGTAGTTTTATGTTTTTCAGTAGTTGTAAATAAGATGTTTAACACTTAGGAACATTTCTAAGAAGATGTCAGTTGTTGACATCTTCAGTAGTTGTTAAACATCAGTAGTTATAAAACGGTTACATGTCACTTTCAAGTGACATCAGCCTACGTCATTCTTTCCTTTATAAGGAAGGATGACTCACCTGTAATCGTGCCATTGAGGCCGACAATCTTAATGCAATATTCCTTTTGTCAGATATTTCTCTCTCTATAACAAAATTCTTTTATCGCTTTATATCGAATGTTCTTGCTTGAATTTGTCTAATTCTGAGCTATTCCGCTGCTATATCTGTTCAATGGATTAAACCAAGAGGCTGAGATCCTAACAGTTGGTGTAAAGGTCGGCATGGCCGCCCACCCTCATTTCACATCATCATCTTCTTCGGTTTTAGAGAGAGCAGGGGAACTCTCGGTTTTGTAGAGGAAGAAGAAGAAATCGAATTCAAGGTAAGAATTCACTGTTTTTATATGTTTTATGATGGGTTTTAGCCCGTTTATGTGATTATGTGCTTATGTTTTGTGTTGTGCTTGTGTGTATAGTTTGGATGTGGTTTCTAGGGGTTATAACTCCTTGCAAGCGGGTTTGAAAGGAAGACCACCCAAGTTGCACCGGTGAGTTCTAGACAATGGTTTTCACATGATTTAAATTTCTTTGGGGCTGAAAACGTATTAAAATGATTTTACAAAGAGTATATGTGAATACCCGTATGCATTGTTGTATGTTGGATGTTGGTTCTTGGATGTTTGTAGGTTATTCATGTTTAGAATAGCACATTATGCTTAGAACCGATGGGTTTGATGATAGGATTGAAAATATCCTAGAAACATGTTTTACAGAATGCTCATGCGCCTAGATAAGTGTTCATACGTCTGAAAGTGCCTTGGAAAGAAATAAGTGTAAACCATGAGCCTAAATAGTAGCTCATGCGCCCAAAATTTGCCTTAGAAATGTTTAAGTTCAGCCCATGTGCCTGAATAGTGGCCCATGCGCCTAGAAATGTTAGTCGGGTGACTAAGGGTAGGGCCATGCCCCCAACAGTGCCCATGCGCCCAAGAGGCCCATGCGCCTAAGTGTTCATGCGTCTGAATAGTATCCATGTGCATAGATTGGGTTGGAATTTACTAAGTGTTCAGACGTCTAGGGTTTCCCATGCGCTTGAATAGTGTCCATGCGCCTGAATAGTGCCCATGCGCCTAGGACTTAGAATATATTCTGATTTTAGGGGAAATGTGTGTAAAGTAGGTTTTGACTTGGGAAATTCCTGGGGGACTATAAGTTGACTTTTGGGGTCATAGATAGTATGATGGGCACGCTATGGATGATGATGATGATGATGATGTGCATGACTATGTATGATGTATGTATGTATGTATTATGCCCTATGATGATGTATGAATGGTATGTATGTTATGTTCTTATGATGATGAATGTTTATCTTTCCATGGCTTTACGTGTTATGTTAATGAATGAACCGAAAGTATTATGTAAGTAAAGTGAAAGATAATGAAAGAGGACATGATGATGAATGCATGCATTAAAGAATGAATGAACGTAAAAAGTCTTGCAAGCAAATGTATGGATGTCCACACCCAATGAAGGGTGTTAGCTCAACTGTGTGTGGGTTAGCTACCCAGAAGGATGCACACTGGGGTCTAATCCTTGTGATTGACCATATGTATGGGATCCTTGCCGCTTGCCCCAGGTACTGGAGTCAGCTTCGTGCACAATGTTCGGGGTCTATAAAAACCTCAGGCCCAGTAACCAGCTTCGTGCACAATGTTTGGGGTATAGCACATGGAATTGATCCGGAATGAAAAGAAAAGATGAACGGTAAATGTACTTGCCCTAGGTACTGGAGTCAGCTTCGTGCACAATGTTCGGGGTCTATGATAGACCTCAGGCCTAGTAACCAACGTCGTGCACAATGTTCGGGGGTAATGTACATGTCACAAGATGTAACGATATGAACGAAGGTTAACGAACGTAAAGGGAGATAATAATGTATTATCTATATGTACGTATGATGTATGACCACGAACGAATGGAATGTTAGTATGGAGTCTGTAAAGAAATAAATAACGATTTATGTATGTTTTATCATAAAACTAGAAGTCATTCAGTGACGCAGACTTTTATACGTTTTCAGTTGGCAGGTAAACGTTGCTGAGGATGGCACGAGGAGGCTACTCATCTCTTTTGGATGGCATCATTTAATTAAGGCTTTTATGATGTAATACAACAATGTAATTTTGTAACCAACAAATGATGCATTATTTTGCAAAAGTTTAGAATAAAGTGAAATGCCATTTATTTTATGTTTTCCGCTGCAAAGTTTTGATGAATAAATGTAAAGTATATGTTTTACGTGCGATGAATCACCAACTGTAAGCGTCCCGGGAACGGGGCCTTACAAGATGAAGTACAATCGAGTATTTTTGGATGGACTGACAGTGTCTCAAATCAATGATGAATATGAGAAGTGTATTGCAGCTGAGTCAGTCGCACCAGTGGTGACTGAGCCAATCTTATGTGTCAATCATACGACTAATCCAGTCACCCGGTTCAGTCGTGCGACTGAGTCATTCGTATGAAGTTGTTCATGCTTATGGTCCATTCGCATGGGCCATTCGCATGACAACTTCATTATGTTAAGTTTGAATGTATTAATTAGTAAACATTATATATAAACATTCAACCAATCACTAACCTAATTAACCAATTTTATATCAATCATTATGAAATATTAATCATCACAAATCACAATCAACCAATATTTCATTAATCATATCAAATTACACCAGAATCAGATAAACAAGACCTGTTACATTTCATATCATGATCTAGGGACATACATGTATCAACAAACTCCCCCTTGGACCTAAATCTCTCTAATCTTTTGTTTTCTGCATAACCTCTTTGTATTTCTTGTATTCTCCTCTTTTGTGACTCCCGTGTGAATCTCAAACACAAAGCAGAGTCGTATAACTTTCTGGAACTGGAGGGCTTGTACAATATCTTGCGTTTCATAGAACAGTGGCCACTTGTATAGCGTATATACATCACTTTCGACAAGTTTGTAAGCCACATCGGGTCGAATACCCTGATAGTATCCATTTGTCCCTCTTTGCTTAAGACTATGACCGCTTCAGCTGTTCTCCAATCATAGTACCACCACTTAAAATGTGGAGTGAAATCCTGTGGCATTTCCCTGAGTGGGATTCTCGACATTGTGCGCGGAGGATTCCACTTCAACACTATCTTAGGCTTGCCAGTAATGACATCAACCTCAGACCTTAATATACCTAGTAGCTGTTGGAGTTTGAAGTTAACCCATCTAGTGTGGTATTCCTTCTTCAGAGCAGCCTCAAACCAGCCTGACATCTTCCTCGGGTCAGCATACAAAAGCTTTAGTTTGGCCAGCTGGTTGAGCTCAAAACCTGGTAGAGTCTTCAGATCATGTGGGAATCTGAAGTACTCTATGCCCTGTTCTCTCTTAACTGCATACGCATTGAGATCTTCAAAGTACGCCCATGCTATGATCCTTCCTGACACCTTGTGATGTTTCTTGACTCTATAGAGTTTGGTGTAGGAATCCTTCTTTGGTGTAGTACATTGGGCTCTAACTTCTTCAAAACATGCAGCCCACTCAGCCTTTCGAATGTCACCTCATCATTTGAGGCTTGGGCTGTGTCTTCTACTTTTCTATTTCTTGCTCCATAGTGTTCAACACCTCAATAGTATCACTGACAAGGGATTCACCAGATTGGGGACCACTTACCTCATTGTCAGCGTACTGAGGGTACTCCTCGGCAGTGACATCTTCGATCTCTACATCATCAACATCGTTGAGCTCTTCGTCACTAGTCGAATCGCATGTCGGGGCATCTTTTACTATTTCATCTGGATTTAGCTCGAAAAGCTCTGCGAGTTGCTCATTTGATAGGTCATGAATTATTTCCCCTTCTTCAGGGGTATAATTCACTAACTCCTGACAATCCCTTGCAGATCAAGAATCATTGTTAGCTGAGACTTGACCTGCTGAAGGGGAGCAACATCAAACTCATCTCTTTGGTAATTTTGATCTGTTTGATTTAAACATTCCACACATAAATCATTAGTAATTCTCAAACAGAAAGGCATTAAAGTAATATAAACATTAAATACATTGTGTTCAATTACATGATTCAAATACAAAAGAAGATAAATACATAAACATCTAATCTTTACTTTTTTCTTGTATCATGGTTTCATCACTTGTAGGGGCAGAGGTAGAGGCTGATTGATCTTGTCTGTTCTTAGTCCTTTTCTCTTGACCTGTAGCAGTGGCCAAGTAGGTGCATCCCCTCCTTTACTTCTTCATCATCCTCAGTATCACTCTCATCATCCTCATCATTATCTTCATCATCTTCATCTCTGTCTCCTTCCCTGATCTTCAATGGCTCCTCTTTAGATCCTTTCAGTTTTAACAGGATAACCTTCCTTGCCTTCTCCAGCTCCTCTATTTGCTTGCTTGATGTGACACTTTGAGCTTGGAGTTGGTCCATCTTGGTGCTCTGAGCAGCCAACTGCTGGGCCTGCTCCTCAATTACTCGAGCCTGCTCTGCAATTTTGTGAGATTGTGCAGCAGTCAGGTTGGTAAGCTAGCGGATATGAGCTGTCTTTTCCTCATCAGCCGCCAGTAAGCGCATCACCATTTGGTTAAGCGTTGACAACTGTTCCTCTACCCGATTGAGGTAGAGGAGATCTATAAGTGTGTGAGGGATGAGCTGAGGATATTGATTGGTGTGACGTGGTGGTGGAGGTGGTTGTAGTGAAGATAGGTCTGTTTAGTGGTGGAGGTGATGAGGGAGTAAAGGATGTGGTGGTGGAAGGGAACTGTGTTGTGGTGGGAGGTATGGTGGGGGCTTTGGTAGATGTGGTGGATGTGGTGGCTGTGGTGGATGTGGTGGCTGTGGTGGATGTGGTGGCTGTGGTGGATGTGGTGGCTGTGGTGGATGTGTGGCTGTGGTGGATGTGGTGGTTGTGGTGGATGTGGTAGATGTGGTGGTGATGAAGGTCACCCTACGCTTCTTCTTCTTCTGGCCATGGGGTTCGGCCATTCTCTTCCTCCTTGTTCCAGTTGAGGTGGAATCTCCCCTACAACCCTGCCTGTGGACCCCGGAGCATAGCTTGGGTCAGTATCTGTATCTCGGAGTCCCTCGGGTGTTCACCAACCACCCTTACCCATGTTATGTGGGAACAACTTTCCTTCCCACAGTTCGTGTAAGTGGCTCCTCATCCGATTCATCCTCCTCCTCCGCGTCAAGAACAAAATCCTGATGAAATCCCGCTGACTCAGTTACTTCTCCAGATGTGACGGACACTGGAGGTACAAAATCAGACACAGTGCCTCTGAGTGGAATAGCAGCATCCCCACTGTCATCCTCATCTGAGTCGTGAGTGGGTAGGGCTATCTGTTCCACATCAGAGTCACTGTCCTCGTGACGCCACTTTCTCTTTCCGGCACCACATAATCATCCCGGGCAAGATGACCAAACAACCTCCTGACAGGAGGCTTCATTGCTTCCCCGGTATACTTTCATTCTTCCCAGGGTAGTGTCATCCTTACCTCCAAGACTACCGAATCCTCCCTTTCGTTTGGCAGGGAAGGAAGCTTCTGATCTATTATCATTTGCATAAACCTCGGGGTACATACAAAAGGCTTCCTTCCTTTCCCCTCGATGTTCTCCACCAGATAGGTGAAGATTATTGGAGAAGCTGAACGGATGGTTCAGCACCAATGCAACGTATGCGTTCTGCATCTAGTCAACAATCATCCAAAAACACCTTTTCTTGAAGCCATGCACTTGAGCAGCATGTGTGCAAGATATTTAAACTGGGGACAGAGGTTACTCTTGTTGAGTACCCAGAATTGATGTCCCCAGAGTATTTGGCTCTGAGAAAGCATTCTCTGACAGTGAGGGGTGTAAACGAGTTGGACAGTCAGCGTCATCCCCCAATTGTAGTACAATCCTAAATCCTCCTCTGAAACGGTAATAGCTCGCCAATATGGTACTTCTGATGCAATGAGGTTCAGATGATCTATCAACTGTAGCGCCTTCCCAGAAGGCTTGTTGAATGGATCGATATGGGTGCAAGGGTAGATATGGCATGTGCAATCCATGATCTCAATAGAAAAGTGATTATGCCAGAGAATTCTGCAGCGTTTCTGGATGTTAAGTCCAGATGAGCACATATATTGTGCTTTGTGTTCATAATCCATCTACTCGCCATCTGTTACACAAAGATAGTAAACATTAGTACCATTGACTAAGAAAGTCATGAAATCCTTAAGCTTGAAGAACATCTTTCTGTCATGCGATTGAGATTGTGCGACTGAGTTCAAACGTGCGATTGAACCATGTGAAAGGGGTTCAATCGTACGATTGAACCGTACGAATGGGATTCAGTCATGCGATTGAACCCATACGTACCTCTGAATGTGCGATTGGACTCCTACGTATATACCCTCATGCGGTTACATCAGTCGTGCGACTGAACTTCATGCGCATGGTTCAGTAATGCGTATAAGCAGTTTGAGTCTTCAGTCGTGCGACTGAAGTTCATCACGCTGTCCATTCGCATGAAGAGCAGACTGTTCAATTCAAAAATTCCTTTTTCACATTTTTGAGTTTTAGACATCGTTATCTGGTTTCATTTGACTCACAATTCCTTCTTAAACCACATAACATTGTTACTATCGTTTGGTTGAGTCATTTAGGTAGGTTATTAGTAACTTAAGTCTCGAGTACTTGCGAGTCCGAATGTACCATGTTTTTCATCAAATTAACGTTATTGGAGTGCATGTATACAGTAAATACCTGTAGAGTCGATGTAGATTGGTCGTTATCAAGAAACAGGTGTTTTGCGATCAGTTGAAATTTTTTTTAGAGTTGGGTATTACGTGCGATTCAGGGCGATTTTGAAGGTGGCGAGTCTCTGCGACCGACTCCCCTTCTATTTATATTAACCCTAGATTCAGTCGTGCTAGTGGGACTCAGTCGTGCGATTGGTTCAATCGTCCTTCTTCAGTCGTCCGACTGAATCTCAGTCGTGAGACTGACTCACTCATTCTCCCTTAATCATCCGACTGGGCCAATCGTATGGGCCATTCGGTTGAATAGTCCATATTAATGGTCCAATCGTACGAATAGCTTCCATTTGTATGATTTGTCCATACGGATGGTCTATTCGTGCGAATAGGTCATATTTATTTACTTTTCTGCCAGTTTGAATATTTAACATTTAAAATCCCTTTAATTGCAGAAATTTACGTTATGAGCAGTTGATCATCTTAGACATGATCGTTTTGACTTGAGACCCTTTTATCACCACAGACGTGACTGATTTAGCTTTTAACCATATGTGGTCATCTCAGACATGACCCTTTTAGTGAGTTGATCCCTACTGATTTTCATTATGTAGTCTGGCAAACAAATAAAACTAAAGAACTAAATGAATAAAAAAAACTAAACTAACATACAAAAATAAAACTTGGTTTTGGCTTTTTGTGAGAGATAAATCCTAAGATGGAAATCTACTGGATTTGGTTCTGGAATAGACAGCTTTAACTCAGATTGACCATACCTGGACCAATTCAATTTTGGAATCATACAGGCAGTTCAAATCAGTTTGGACATGTTATCAAAATCTTTTGATGCTCAATTCTTGGTGTTCATCCAGAGTCATTTGCAACTTTAGGAAATCAAACTGAAACTCTTAGATTACCACATTGATTCAAACTTTCAAGAATTGCACCACAATGATTGTCAATATGTTTGTCCACTTAAATCCATACACAGACTTTTGACCCAAGCTGGTGATAGATTTAGGTTTACTTATTTCAACTAACATTTGTGAATCCCACACTTATATGGTAATCAACATTCTCAGGAGCTTTTGAGCGGTCTACGGTTATTTTTACAAGAAGAGACTATTCTTAGAGCTTTCAAGGAGAAGCCAATCCTCAGGTCAGTGCCATCGCACAGCAGAGAGGCGGCAAACAACAATGAATTCTAGAATATCTAGGTTATGCTTATCCTCAGGTCAGTGCCATCGCACAGCAGAGAGGCGCACAACCTATCTCCTTGTTAGAGCAGCTTAATTTATTTTGCACCAAATGCACCAACAACATAAGTCATTAGCTTGATAGCATTTTTATTTCATTTTTTTCTGGTGCTTTGCTCTATTTATGGTCATCTGCACACATTTGTGGTGTTTACATGCTCATTACCCCTTATTGGAATATTGTGATTGTGTAAACCAGCGATAAGATGGGAGCCCACAGTCAGTTGAACCACTTAGTTTGATCTTGAGATCACCAGTCAGGTCTAATCATCTATTGTGTTGAATCTATCAACATATCAATTGTGGTCTAGCAACCTCTAGGTCTACTCTCATTGTGTTACCTTAAGAGTTACCATTTTTCTATCTCTTCCCTTTTATATTGCTTAGACTACACAGACTATACTTTGAATTTTTGCACTTTTCTAAATTAAAATTTCAAAGTCCCTCTTGATTTGTTCCTGTGTACTATCATATTCCAAAGGGTTTGAATCGGTATCAACGATCTACTTATATCAGCTTTCCACTCCTTCTCCCTCGTTTTTAATGTTGCTTGCTGACTTATTCTCCCCCTAAAATACTAAAATCATAATTGGTTTCATTATTTTAGGATCTTAATAAACAGCAGAATAACATATGTTTAATTTTAAACAGACTATTTAACCAAATAAACTCAAATAAAATGAAGAATTAACTAAGCTACATCGGACTACACATGATCATAATCAGGAATAACCTCACTTTTCTTTTTAACGTCGTTGACCTCTAGCAAATATTGAAAACATGGTTTATCAAAGGCTTTGGTATAGAGGTCAGCGCGTTGAAAATCAGTATTAATTTTTACCACATCAATTAAGTTCTTTTCAAAACAATCTCTTATGAAATGATATTTAATACCGATATGTTTGGTCTTAGGATGTTGGACCGGATTTTTAGTTACTGCAATTGCAGCAGAGTCATCTACGAAAATAGGAGTAGAATAGAACGTTAAACCGTAATCCTGCATTTGCTGTTGAATCCAGATGATTTGTGAACAGCAACTTGCAGCAGCAACATATTCGGCTTCACAGGTTGACAATGCAACCGATGTTTGCTTCTTACACTGCCAGGTAATTAATCTTCTCCCAAAGAATTGACACCCTGCTGATGTAGACTTGTAGTTCATCTTGCAGCCTCCGTAATCCGAGTCACTATACGCCATGAGCTCAAAATCATCATCATGAGGATACCACAACCCAAGTGTGGGTGTACCCTTTAGATAGCGAAAAATCCTTTTGACCCCGATCAGATGATTGACCTTAGGTTTAGCCTGATATCTAGAACATAAACATGTCGCATACATGATATCAGGTCTTGAGGCAGTGAGATACATGAGGGATCCAATCATTCCTCGGTACATCGTGGCATCTACAAGATCTCCATTTTCATCGGGTGCTATGTCGTGATTCGTAGCAAGTGGAGTACCAGCAGCAGATGCGTTCTCCATGTCAAAGCGATTAAGAATGTCTCCTACGTACTTGGTCTGATGTAGAAAGATCCCATTTGGTGTTTGATCCACCTGTAGCCCGAGAAAAAACTTCATCTCCCCCATAGCACTCATCTCAAACTCTTTCTCCATAACTGCTTCAAACTCTTTGCATAACTCTTCGTTCTTTGAACCGAAAATTATGTCATCAACATAGATTTGTACGAGCAGTAGGTCGCCATCTTTTTCTTTAATGAACAGCGTGCAGTCAATGACTCCCCTGTGAAAGCCGTGTTTCACAAGATGAGTTGAGAGTTTCTCATACCCAGCTCTTGGAGCTTGATGAAGCCCGTATAAAGCCTTGTCGAGCTTGTAGACTCTATCCCGATGATAAGGATCTTCAAATCCCTCGGGTTGACTGACATAGACTGTTTCTCTGATTTCCCCATGAAGAAATGCACTCTTCACATCTAATTGATAGACTTTAATCTTCATGTACGATGCATAGGCAAGGAAGATACGAATGGCTTCCATCCTTGCCACGGTGCAACACTCCCTTGTAATCAATTCCCTCGACTTGGCGAAAACCCTAAACCACCAGTCGAGCTTTGTTCCTGATAATGACCCCTTGGTCATCTTTCTTGCATTTTAAAACCCATTTGGTGCCAATGACCTTAGCACCTTTAGGTCTATCAACCAGAGTCCATACATCTAACTTTTGAACTGAAGAAGTTCTTCTTGCATGGCACTCACCACGCCTCATCATTTAGTGCCTCACTGACGTATTTTGGCTCAAAGTAGTGACAAAACACCGATAAGCACCATCATGAATATATCCCTTTTCCATAACTGAGGCGTAATCAACTGAGTATAGCTGATTTTGGTTTGCACTCCCGATTTGACATTCCCAATGACATTGTTTAGGGATGATAGACGTTTAGTCGTGATCCTGGAGTAGTTGGAACAGCTACCTCAGAGCCAAGATTATGAACATTTGGATCTGCATCTGAGGTGGTTGGAGTTTGAGGCTCTGAAGTCGAAGGTGCATCACTGATAGATGCTTGTGGCTGTCAGGAACTGGAACCTGTTCCTCCTGACTGTTCTGGTTATCTTTTTCAGCTCATCTTCAGAGGAGAGTCATTGTCGTCGACTACTCCCCCTGACTGAGTAGATGATTCTCCCTGTGAGCTAGATGTTGGTGGATTCAAGCTATCATACATCATTCATGTAGCTAACTCGTCATCGAGGGAGAGAGAGGAAATGTTGAACGACTTGAAGAATCCATCATAGTCGAAGAAGTAGCGGGTCCTTTGCCAGTAGGTGGGTGGTAAATCGCTGAACGTCAACATTACCCACACTTCTACTAGACCCGTTGAGTTGTTGTAAACTTGCTTGTTCGGTATGTTGTATCCTAGAAGATGCCTTCATCTGCCTTCTCGCTGAATTTACCCTCTTGTGTCTTCTTCAGAAGTGGGACGGCGCCCCAAATGGTTCGAGATACTCCAAGTTCAGTTTGCGTCTTTGTAGTAGCTCGTAACATGTTTTTCCGTGGCGCTTGACTATCAAGACTCGATTCAGTGTATAACAAGCATTCGCCACTGCCTCATTCCAGAATTGGATAGGCAGTTCGAGTCTGCCAGCATAGTCCGTGCTGTCTCTATCAAGCTTCTGTTCTTTCTCTCAGCAACGCCATTCATCTGAGGTGTGTAGGAAGAAGTGAATTGATACACAATTCCCTTTTCCTTGCAGTATGCCTCCATCCACTGGTTCTTGAATTCCGTTCCGTTGTCTGAGCGTACTTGTCTAACTTTCAGCTTGTAGAGAGATTCCAGTGTGGTTACCAACTCCTTGAATGATTCAAATGTTTCTGATTGGATTTCAAAACATTACCCAAGTGAACCTTGAGTAGTCATCAGTGACCACAAAACAGTACAAGTCGCCTGCAATGCTCTTTGTACTGACTGGACCAAACAGATCCATGTGAAGAAGTTCAAGAGGAAGTTCTATTGAATTAACTTTCTTTTCCATATGAGACTTCTTTGTCTATTTGCCTTTCTTGCAAGCTACACAAAAGTCAGGAAGCTGAAAGTTCTTGACATTAACTCCTCTCACCAGATCCTTCTGAATCAAGTGATTCATCTTCCTTTGACTAATGTGTCCCATTCTCCTATGCCAGGAGATGGAATCCTTTTCAGTAGCTTTAGATAGAAAAACTGAACCTCATGATCCATTGTAGAAGTTGTTGACAGATCCAAGACATAAAGATCTTTATATCTTGAAGCAGTCATCAAAACTTGGTCCTCTGGGATCACGTAGTCTTTCTTGTACATAACACTTCTTGTTGTCGAAGATGACTTTAAATCCCTATCACATATTTGGGAAACAGAAGTAAGTTGTTTTGAAGTTGCTGGAACGTAGTTCACCCTATCAAACTTAACTTTCTGATTTCCACTTCTCCCTGAGCTGTTATATTGCCTCCCTTGTTTCCAGCAAACGAAACATGCCCTCCTTTTATTTGCCTTACGTTTGATAAAGAGCCTGTTTCCTGTCATGTGCCTGGATGCTCCGCTGTCTAAATCCACGTGTTAGTTTCAGCACTGTAGCGAACACCCTGCACATACAATGTAAAGGATTAGTTTGGGTTAGGAACCCAAGCCTTTACTGGCTTGGGTTTCCCAGAGGCATCACACATCAAAATTCAACCCATTGACCTTAGAAGGTAAGGGTAGCTCAGGTTCCTTCTTGTCATCATTATTAGACACAGGTTGACTTCTCTTTCCATAAGCCAGATTTGTGCAATGCCTTTTGTGATAAACAGTCGACTGGCTAACGGTTGAACTTTCTGTTCACTAGTTCTTCTAGGTGGAGTTAAAGAGCTCCTCTTAGAAGACCTAGGGTTTGAGTCCTGAAGTTCAATCTTCTTCCTAGGTGTCTCATATAAGAACAATAGAAAGCAATGTGTCCATATTTCCACAGTTGTAGCACGCCCTGCTATCAACTTTATGATTAAACTTTCTTTGTGGAGACGTGTGTGACACTCTAGTAACATCACTCACTTTAGGTTTTGACTCTGGTTCTTTTGATGTTTTTCACTGGTTTAAAAAAATTAACTGTTTTAACTGTTTACATCCTTTTCTTTTTGGTTAATTGGTTTTTGACTTGAAGTATGTGAAAGATTATCCTTAAAAGCCCTTTTAGGTTCTGATTTGACTCTGTATGACCCTGACTTTAAGTTAACCTTTTCAAATTCCTTTTGCAGATTACACAAGGCAATTTACCCTTTGCCTTTGAAGTGGCCTCCTTTTGTTTGTTTCCAGAGTCAATAGATGAACATAAGGATCTGGATCACTAACAAGAGGAGTAGACACTACATGATCCTTGATGGGATTACTATTTACTGGTCTAGTCTTAGTGTTCATTAAAGTCTCAGGTGGTGGTGGAACCACTTTATAACCCAATCCCTCCCCGTTGTTCCTTTCTCTCACTAAGTGTTGGACTATGTGTGAAGAACTAGTCCAACTATGCAGTTTTCTGTTTTAATGAATTTACTTCTACTTATAGACTGCCTTTTGCTTCTTAGTGTCTTCTAGGGAGTTTAGATAATACCTAATGTCATTAGCTTGGTTAAAGGCAACTACTTCGGTTTCCCTAAGCTGTTTAGTCAAAAGGTCTATCTTTTCTTTATAACTGTGCTCATTTTGTTTTAATACCCTATTAGCCTCAGTGCATAATTGCAAATCTTTTACTAAGTTATCATTATGATCTAATAACCTAGCAAATTTACCATCTATGCTATTCCTAAAGGTATCACAATCAGAACAAGCATGATTATTAAACATTGTGTCAGTAGTACTTACCTGAGTTGATTTAGAAGCGTTTGCCATCAATGCAACATCAGATGTCTCTTGTTCTGGTGCTTCTGTCTTTTCTGTCTCTGACATGGTAGTCTCCCTCTTTTGGCTTGTAACTGATCTCGGTTGCAGTTGCTTCTTCACTATGTGACATCGCTATCTCAACTGCTAGATCTCCTTCACTAGCGGAATCACTATCAATATCTTCTACACTTGCAATGTTTGATTCCCCTGGTGAGACAAACCTAAAGCTCCAATCCAGTCCTTCATCATCATGAGCAGTCAAGGCTTTTGAGTCCTTGCTTGATGAAGTAGAACTGGTAGTTTGCTTGTCTTGACGAGTGAAAGATGAGAAACGGGTTCCCGTTACCTCTTCTTAGGCTTGACACATTCTCTTTGAAGTGCCCCTTCTCTCCACAGTTGAAGCAGTCACTTTGCTCTTGTCAAAGCCGAATGTGGTATCCTTAGTCGCTACTAAGTTCTGTCCGGTTTGTTTTACAAACTTCTTTGCCCTCCAGACAGCACTAGCTAAAGCCCACATTATATCCATTCTCTCGAGCTCTATTTCGTCCACCTGCTCGTAGTCCTCGTCTGCCAGATGGCAGTTTCCAATCTTTCCAGCAACAAGTTCATCATAAGAATGGACCATTGCGGCCAATAGATCCATGTGTTCTCGAGCTACTTCCACAGTCACATTCCCGAGATTCTCGGTCGTCAGTTTAGTAGCACTTGCTTCGGATCCAATATAGTGGGAACAAGAAAGTCCCGACTTTTCTGATCCTGAGGGAGGTGCACGTGTAGGACCCGATGAGCTAGACACAAATGCAGTCTGGAGAGGTGCTCCAGATGTCTTAGCATGAGGCGTGGCATTGTATAAAGCTGGATTTTGATTGTACGTAGACTTCTGAGCTCTGTACTTCATCCTAAGTGATTCTTCTTGCAACTTAAGAATGAAGTCATTAATATCCAGTTTTGCTAGCATTCCATTCTGTCTAAGATTAGACACGAATGAAGCCCATTTTTCAGGCAATCCGTCTGCAAAATTAGTAACTTTCTCTTCCATGGTAGTAGCCACCCCATGTGTATGCAGTTCACTCATCAGATGGTAGAATCTATCTATAACACGTCCAAACTCTCGTTTCCCATCGATGAGAAGTTATCGATTCCTTCTTTACTCCTTAGCCTTGATTGCCTTCAACGAAGCATTCCCGTCGTACCTCTTTTCTAGCTCATCCCATAGTTTCTTGGACTGCTTATTCTCTGAGTACTGGTGGATATGTCTTTAGGGATAGACTGTGTAATCAATGCATAAACCCTCTTCTCTGCATTATATTTGACTTTCTGCGCGTCTGTCATCCCTCCTAAGGTAGCTTTACTCCATCGGCTCCCACCGGGGTACTATATCCAATCTCGATGGCTTCCCACAGATTCGGATCCACTCCATTGAGGTAGATCTCAAATGTTTGTCCAGTGGGGAAACTCATCTAACGTTAAAAGCTTTGGTGGTTTATTATGATTACCCACCTCACTCTCAAGTAACAGCAGGTTCTGGATCCTAGAGTCCTTCCCAGCAGTAAAGGCTGACATTTGATCTTCCATTGAAAAAAAACTTTAAGTCTAATAAAACAATTGTCACTGGGGCGACTGAAGGGTGCGAATGGACTAGTAGTGCGTATGAACTCTACGACTGGTTCAATCGTGCGGCTAAACTAAGTGATTAGCTCAGTCGTGCGAATGAATCTGATGCGTATGAACAGTATGCCCGAAAGGTTTATTCGTACGAATGGAGATGCGACTATGTCCAATCGTGCGTCTGAGCAATGCAAATGAGGTCCAGTCGTGCGAATGGCTCACTCGTGCGACTGAAGCTGCTGTTTTGCGAAAATTTCTAGGTTAAACGTGTTTTAGCCATAAAAATTCGAACTTTCGCAAGGTCTAATTGCCTAAGTCCATAGAAACCAAACTTTGATGAGCAGGGAACATCCAAGATCACTTTTGACACAAAAGATTGCGTTTTTAGTGCAAAAACACCAACTTTTTATCAATCTTGATTGAATCACACGTAATCAAGAGCCAAAGCTCTGATACCACTTGTTAGGACCTGGTATTTGAACGAAATACCTGGAGATTAGCGTGTAAACCAGATCAAATAGTGCGGAATCCTATTTGATTGGCGATCCAATTAGTGAGAACACACGAAGAATCAATCAAGAATTGAAACTAACGTGAAATCGATTGGGAATCGATCTAATGTGTTCTATGAACTTGGAGAACGAATTGGGAGGCTTCTGGACGGCTAGGGTACGTCTGGAATCGTAATTAATCAGAGTCTTGTTTTTCACGAATTGGGTTGTATTTATAGGTTGGTATTATTCAATCGTGCGACTGAACCATTAGTATGGTTCAGTCGTGCGATTGAACCATGCGGTTGATTCATCCGCACGACTGAGTGTTCAGTCGTGCGACTGAGCCAATCTTATGTGTCAATCATACGACTAATCCAGTCACCCGGTTCAGTCGTGCGACTGAGTCATTCGTATGAAGTTGTTCATGCTTATGGTCCATTCGCATGGGCCATTCGCATGACAACTTCATTATGTTAAGTTTGAATGTATTAAGTAGTAACATTATATATAAACATTCAACCATCACTAACCTAATTAACCAATTTTATATCAATTCATTAATGAAATATTAATCATCACAAATCACAATCAACCAATATCATTTGATTAATCATATCAAATTACACCAGAATCAGATAAACAAGACCATTACATTTCATATCATGATCTAGGGACATACATGTATCTATAGGAAGAATTACCAAGCTCAGAGTTTCACCATCCTGATCAGATAGTATGAGCATTCTAGCTTTAAGATCATGGTTGCAAGCTAGAAACTATCCTTGGAGAAAATTGAAAAGCCTACAATTTGTATCTTTAAGAATCTTTTCAGAAGCTTCCAAGAGACTAAAAAACAAAGAAAATGATTATTCTTGACACAATCAACCTCAATATTGGAGTTACAAGAGAACAAGAGTGCTGAACCACAAGAAATCAAACAAATGGCAAGAAAATATGATGCTTATGATAGTAGAAGAGATCTAATTAAAATGTTTTCAAGCATGAAAAGCAAGCTTACAAAGCTCCATCTGAGCAGATTCAGATTTTTGATACTGCAAGATCGACGGGTGATTAGTAAGAAATGTATTGCAGAAAGGACAATCATTGCTAAACTGTTGAGTGCAATGATTGCTCCTGATTTTACAAATCAAGTGAAAATAATTGCATGGAAGTACGATGAGATCTTTGATGCTTTCTTGATAAAAAGAGTAAATGCAATTGTGATGTATATCACTTTTACTCTAGCATCATTAAGCTTCATGTGCAAGATTTAAAGGAGTTGAATAGATTACCTCTGAACAATCCAACTTATGCTAAACATGGTAAAATGATGGTGGAATTATTGAGAAAAGGAATGGATCAATCAAGTAATTTTTACAAACACAATGTGATCAAGAAGATAAAGAGTACTTTGCTACTCTAAAGAAAAACAAGAAGGTGAAAGGAGTACAATCTGAAGATGAACACTTCATGATTGAATTTTATGATAAATACTTTGAGAAGGTAACTACTTGGTTTGAAAGTGATAGAAGGAAATCAGGAAACAAAACCAATTCTCAGGTGGTTTATAACACTGAGACATTTGAGCTTAAATTGACTAGAAATCTTGAACAATGGGATGGAGACATGATTACTCTTTTTGGTGCTTTCGAACTCAAACTGTTACATCCAAGTTACATTTCATTTTGTCTATACAAAAGTTTGAGAAAGCACGTCCCGAGACAACACAACAAGACAAGAAATATTTCATTTCCATAATCAATGTGATGAATGCAGCTATGGAGAGAATATCATAAGAAAAGCTCTTGCTTATGCAAATATTATAAAGAAAGATATTAAGGATATTGATTTTATGAGAATATCAAGGAAAGGTGTCTTAGAAGTATACTCAAAGGAAAGTAAAAATCCTATTGAGTTATATGCAAACATTGATATCCCTTGCTTATCAAAAGACACATTGGAAAGAATGAACAAGATGGAGATAAAGACAAACAAAGCTAAACCAGAACAAAGCATTCTTGCTAACAAATTCAAGTCTGCTATTGTAAATGCTTTGAAAGAACAAGAGATGCATCAACAAAAGCTGATGTTCAAGATAAAAGAAGAACTAGAAGACTTCTTTGAGTGATAAAGATTGAAGACAAAAGATGGAAGATAAAGAAAAAGTTGAAGATTAAAGATAGAGAGAAGAAAAGCATGAAGATTTTGAAGACCGAAGACCATGTAAATCTTAGGGGGAGTATTGTTAGGACTCTAGAAAGATTGACATGTTGTATTTATGTGTCTTTTTACTTTTTGTAATAGTATAGCGACTAGTTTGTAATTAGTTAGTTCCTTTGTTTCATTATAAATAGCTTAGACAGTTAGTTAGTAAGAGAGAGAGTGAACGAACTACTGCTAATTACTTTGTAATTGTCTTTGCTTGATATTAATGAAACTGTGAATTTGTTTATATCTTGCTTGAATTCAATTACTTTGTTTGTGTTTTCTTTCACTTGTGCTCATATATCATAACAGATTAGCTCAATTGATCCTATCAAATTTAACTTCGTTTATTCTTATAAGGGTTATTATTGTCAACTCATGTGTAATTTATGCTTATTCTTTTTAATTATCATTAACTATTAATGTATGAAAGTTAAATAAAAAAATATTAAATAATATTAATTGTGTTAATATTAATAATAGTAACAATAACAAAAGTTATAATAATAATATTAATAATAATAACCAAAATAAATAGTAATAATAATAATAGTGTTATTAATAATAATAATAATAATAATAATAATCTCTAAAAGTTTTTAAACTTAATAATGTTTGAAACTTTAAGTTAAGAAATCAAGGGGGCGTTAATGTCAATTTATAAACTTTAAATGGGAAGTTGGTGCATAAAATGATAAAAATGAAACCACAGGGACTAAAGATGTAAATTCGAAATAAACCCACACCCCTGCCCTCATTACCCTCGTTTTTCCGGCCTGTTTCCCGGCCAACTTCTGGCGACTTCGAAACTTCTTTTTCCCTTCGAATTCCAATTCCAAAACGATCCACTCGTCTCGTGAGCACGTTTCAAAACAATCCATGGACTTTAATCGTGTTTAAATCACAGCTATGAACTCGAAATAACTCGAGTAACCGCCGCATTCAACAATCGAGCCGTTCAATCATTAACACTTTATAAAAAGCAAAATAAATTATCTATAATCGAACGTCTAACTAATTGCACCTGAAACAAACACACACATCGAATCCGATCACCATTTCCGTCGTGAACTTGCAACTAGTCGCACACCACCCTTTGGAGTTCAAGAATTAAAATTGATTGAGGGCTTTTAATCTTGTTCATTGGTAGAAGTTTCTTGTAAAGTGAATTTGACTACTGTCCTCGTTTTCAACTCGAACCATTCACGACGTAGTCACGGTTTACTCTTTGTGGTGTTCATCTTTAATTCAACTTTATTCGGGTAATTGAACATACTAATAAACTCGAAAATCAAAGCCCCATGTTTATTTTGGTAAATGGATTTGAATTGATGTTCAATTTGAATCGAAATGAAACTAGGGTTGTTGGAAAATTAGGGGTTTTGTTTTAGTGTTGTTTTGATAAAATAAAAACTGATTCATATCGCGGCTGAGGCCTTTGGTTTACTGGAAATATGTGTGCAGTGTGGACTTGAGGTCCTGGATTCGAACCCAACGACCCTCAATCCATTCTTTTTGGTTGTTTTTCATGTTTTTAAGATATGTAAAATTCGAAAAATTACTAAAGATAATTTTATAAACTTTGTGTGTTTCTAAAATCACTTTATTAACTTCTATAATTATATTCCTGAATAATTTATACATTTTATAAAACAAGAGTTATATTTAGTTATTTTTTGTTATTTTTATATATAAAGTAGACTCTAAATAATTATTTAAAACTTAAAAGTATTATTTGACTCAAACATTATCTATATATGATTGTTTAAATCATAAGTATTTTAAAACAAAAATGTATAAAATATTAT
The DNA here is from genome assembly GCA_025506515.1 of Flaveria trinervia. Lineage (NCBI taxonomy): Eukaryota > Viridiplantae > Streptophyta > Magnoliopsida > Asterales > Asteraceae > Flaveria > Flaveria trinervia. The sequence continues at coordinate 23,703,164 of CM046455.1, read as the reverse complement.
TTAAAACTTATATTTAAACTTTACTACCTATGATTCTATTCTTTGCTCCATAATAAAATGTTCGAATATTATATTTTCACTAAATCATAAAATAACCAACTATATCATGTTATTGAATTTGATTATTGAAACCTCCCAAATATCAATTGAAGCCCTAGCATCCCGTTAAATCGTTAAAGTCATTAGTTGTAACGCCCCGTTCCCTGAAACCTCACAGTTGGTCAATTACAGCAGTTAAAACATTAAATATTATAATTATACAAACTTACGAAGCGGAAATAATTTATCAAAAACCATTCATTTCATTTAAACCACTGTGGTTGAACAATACAACATTGTTTAACTGGTTATAAAAGAATTGTTTTAACTGCATTACAAAACAATAGCAACATAAAATACGAATGGATGTCAGTCTTTCCCTACCGAGTAGCTTCACCCTCGTGCCATCCTCAGCAATAATTACCTGCCAATTGAAAATGTATAAAAGTCAACGTTACTGAGTGAGTTCTAGTTTTATAAGTAATAAAATACTTTCGGTATGTTGTATATAAAAATACTCTTTTGTGTAAAATACAACTCTTTTCTGTATATGCGAGCACACATTAACTATATGAACAAATACTGCTCGTTCTTTTTACTGTATGCCTTCTATGTTCTGTAAACTTTTATCTTTATCTTTTAATGTCTGTATGGACCAATGAGCAATACCCCAACTATATGCACGATGGAAAACGGGTGATGGGCCATCTATATCCCTCGAAAGGGTCAACTATATCCCTCGAAAGGGTGTTATGTAATGTGTACAAGGCCGACCCAATCACCCAGGGTACGCTACAAAGGTCCTGCCAATCTCAATTGATTGGCCCTGTGTGCAGAATAGGGTAGCTAATCCGCGGCATAGTTGAGCTAATGACAACATGGTCGTGTCCCTCCTGTAAGCTTGCAAGACCTATTAACATTTTATTAATGTTCCTCTTCTTTTCTTTATTGCTCTTTATCTTTATTATTACAATATACTTTACGTTACGATAATAAACATACCACGTAAAGTCACACACTATAAGTAATAATAATATTAGCAATAATAATAATAAGAACAATCATAAGGCAATCATAAGCAATCATATCATGCATGAAAAATCATCATAAATAAGCCCTAGTCAACCTCGGTCAAAACCCTAAAAGCACAGACTCCAAGAAAATTCTATAAAAATTCTAAGTGCTAGGCGCTTTGACACTATTCAGGCGCATGGACACTATTCGGGCTATGAGCACTTAGGCGCATGGGTCTCTGGGTGCATGGGCACTATTGGGGCGCATGGCCCTAAACTTACTTGTCCGACTAACATATCTAGGCGCATGGACTGTTGTTCAGGCGCATGGGCAACATTTCTAAGGCAATTTTGGGCACATGGGCTACTGTTCAGGCGCATGGGTTACACTTAAATCCTTCTATGGCAGTTTCAAGCGTATGAACCTACTGTAAAAGAGGTTTCTAGTTTGTATTCAAACCCACTCCTCCAACCAATCTGTACTAAGCTTAATCATGGTTATTCTAAACATGAACAACCTATAAGCATTTAAGAATCAACATTTAACATGCATAATATATACGGGTAACATACATAAACTTTGTAAAACCATTTTAATACATTTTTAGCCCTAAAGATGTTCAAAACAAGTAGAAACCAGGGTCTAGAATTCACCTAGTGCAACTTGGGTATTTTTTCCTTTCTAACCCGCTTGCAAATGAGTTCAAACACCTAAAAACAACCCCAAACACACACACCCAAACACATACACAAACATACGAGCACATAAAATTATAACCGGGATAAAACCCGTCATAAACACAGAAAAACCTTGAATTCACTTCTCTTCTTCTTCTTCTTCAGCCGAGAGCTCTCTCTCTCTCTCTCTTAAAAAAACGAATGAAGATGGTGATGTGAAATGAGGGTGGGCGGCCATGGCCACCTTTACACCAACTTTTCCAAAAATTTGTCCTTTTGCACACTTTTAGTCCCTCCACTTGGACTTTATTGCTTTTCTTTCTTCTTGTTCTTCATTTCTTGTCTTTTTTAAAATAACGGGTGTTACAAGTCCACCCCCCTTATATAGGTTTCGTCCCCGAAACCTGTTATTCCTCAAACAGACGAGGATAATGCTGTCTCATTCCTCCTCAGTTTCCCATGTACATTCGGATCCCTTCCTGTGCTTCCACTATACACACACAAGAGGAACCACTTTATTTCTCAGCCTTTTCTCTTTACGATCGATGATTGCCACCGGTTGCTCCACATAATTGAGCCTTTCGTCCACCTCGATATCCTCCGGTGAAACAATCATGTCTTCATAAGCTAAGCATTTTATTACATGAGATACATGGAATGTCATGTGAATTCCACTTAACTCATCTGGTAACTCCAATTTATAGGCCACCTCTCCTACTCGAGCCATGATTCGGAAAGGTTCTATGTATCTCGGGCTTAGCTTACCTCATATCCTGAATCGGATAATACCCTTCCAAGGTGAGTCCTTCAACATAACCCTGTCACCCACCTGGAACTCCATCGGTCTATGTTGTTTATCGGCATACGACTTCTGTCTATCCTTGGCTGCCTTCATAAAGGCCTTAATCTTTTCTAACTTCTTGGTCGTAGCCTCGATCACCTTGACACCTCCCAATTCCTTCCGCCCAATGTCTCCCTAACATACGGGCGTTCTACACCTTCTACCGTACAACATCTCGTATGGTGGCATGCCAATGCTGGCATGATAACTATCGTTGTACGAGAATTCCGCTAGCGGTAAGTGGTCATCCCAACTTCCCTGAAAATCGATCACACATGCCTGAAGCATGTCTTCCGGTGTCTGAATGGTCATTTCTGACTGACCATCAGTTTAGGGATGAATAGCCTCATCCCCATGGCATCATGGAATTTCTTCCAGAATTTAGAGGTAAACTGGGTGTCACGATCAGACACAATAGACACCGGCACACCATGACGAGTTACAATCTCCTTGATGAATAGGTCAGCCAACCTCTCGGATGAATATGTCTCACAGATCGGTACGAAGTGAGTAACTTTCATCAGGCGGTCGACAATAACCCATATGGCATTGTATCCTTTCGGAGTACGTGGCAGCTTCGTAATGAAATCCATGGTGATGTGCTCCCACTTCCATTCGAGTATATCCAAAGGTTGGATCTTCCCATACGGCTTCTGATGTTCAGCCTTCACTTGCAGACAAGTAAGGCACTTACTCACATACTCCACCATATCACGCTTCATACCCAACTACCAGTATCTTTCTTCATATCTTGATACATTTTTGTGGCACCAGGATGAATGGAGTATCGAGTCTTATGAGCTTCATCCAAAATTATCACACGTAGATCCCCGAAACGAGGGATCCACACCATCCAAATTGAACCCATCCAAATTGAGTTTTAACACCAAGCGTGTTTTCACCCAATTCCCTAACCAGACCTCTCATCCTTTCAGAGTTAAGATGATCCTCTTTCAGTGCCTCATCTTTAAACTCTTTGACTTGCTTCATTACATGAGAGGTAACAATCAGTTGGTATGCTTTCACCTGAATCGGCTCGCGCCTCTCCTTCGGCTAAGGGCAACAACCACCACGTTGGCTTTGCCCGAATGGTAATGGATCTTGCAATCATAATCCTTTATAAGCTCCAACCATCATCTCTGCCTCATGTTCATATCCTTCTGCTCAAAGAAGTACTTCAAGCTCTTGTGGTCAGTGAAAATGGTGCACTTCGTCCCATAGAGATAGTGCCTCCAAATCTTCAACGCGAAGACCACGGCTGCTAGCTCTAAGTCATGAGTAGGATAGTTAACCTTATGCACTTTCAATGTCAGGATGCGTAGGATATAACCTTCCCTCTCTACATTAACATGCATCCCAACCCCGAGTAGGAAGCATCTAAATATACCACCAAATCCTTGCTTCCTTCGGGTAATGACAAGACAAGGGCTTGGGTCAGTCTAGTCTTCAACTCCTCAAAAGCCCTTTCTTGCTCTTCATGTGACATCCGTCACCTCAAGGTCCGTCGAACGACATAAATAACATGGAAATATTTTTAATTAATCTTCCTTTTCTTCATGAACTCCTGCTTTACGGAATCATGTCTGCTTATTTTTCCCTTGTGCCTGTACTTCCTTCGAGAACGTGTGTTAAGCATAAAACTTTTATAAATTTCATCACCATTACCACCAAATATATCATATTTAATTTCGACCATTGTCATTAATAAAACCATTTTAGGCTATCAAATGCCATTAAACACGCTTTTAACCGTAATATAACGAACATTTTAAGATCGTAATCAACCGAAACAAATTTTTGGGAAACTCGATGGTTAAGTGCAGGGACTAAACTTGTAATTTTGCAAACCTAGGCTGGGTATATAAACCCCATTCCCAGCCATTTATCCTCAACCTCATCTTCTTCACCTTCAACATTTTCTCCACTTTCTCTCTCGGTCCAGCACCAAAAATCGTCACGTTTGTCGTGTTTTCACTACCAAATCTTGGGTATCATCGTGTGTACGCGTTCATAGCAGGTAGACAACCTTGTTCAACCGTTTTTGGTTCGGTTTTACTGCTGCGTTTTCTAGGGTTTCGGGTGCTCGGGTTCATCCGAGCACATGAGGTCGAGTGGGTGCGTGTGAGGTCCTTCTGTTTGTGTTTCATGTTTGTGTATGTTTGTTGAGTGTTTCTGGAGGTCCTCGTGGTATAAAACCCGCGTTAGAGCAGCTCGGGGGCTGCTCAGCCCGACCACTGTCGCGATTCTGCAGTTCGGACAACTGGGTTTGTCATGCGATTGAGCCGTGCGACTGAGTGAGTCGTGCGACTGAATCATGCGTCTAAGTCAATCATGCGACTGAGTTGTGCGACTAGGCATGTCATGCGATTGAGTCGTGCGACAGGGTGTCTGTATGCGATTGAGTCATGCGTGTGGATGATTGTGTGCGATTGAGTCAGGTGACCGACTGAGTGTATGCGATTGTGCGTGTTTCGCACGACTGGAGTCCAATCGCACGAATGAAGGTTCAATCGCACGAAAGTAGCTAATTCGCACGATTAAGGGTTGATTCGTGCGCATGGAAGTTGGGTCGTGCGAATGTGTGTGTTGTGTGGTGCGACTGAGTCCAATCGCACGAGTGAAGGTTCAATCGCACGAAAGTAGCTAATTCGCACGATTGAAGGTTGATTCGTACGAGTGGAACGTGGGTCGAGCGTCTAGTCCTATTGCGTGACTGATGATGAGTGTGAATATCCCTTGAACGTCTGATGATGATAAGGCAACATCAGTAATAGTGTCATTGCTTGACCCCAAAGATTAAAGTCAACGCTATCAACATGCACATACTATTTCAATTGAAATAATCCTAACATTTTAAAATTACCGACAACCCATTTGAAACTACAAATACTTAACAAGTGTCATCTTTCATAACAAGGAGATCTTTACAAGGATGTCGTAAGCAATGACAACTACTCGTAGTACTGGATCTACATAAGATCTTATACGTGTGTTCGCTTGTGTGTGTGTGCCACCCACGACCGAACCGATGCAACCCGAACCAACCAAGCATTACTATACGCTTTATACATGTCATTAATGCTTGACAATAACTGTCAATAGGTGTTTGACCGTTCTTTTGCACTCAACATTTGGGATACATTGATCTTACATACTTACCACTTAACAAGTGAGTTCGTGGCCCCTTTTTATGCTTATACTATTTTACAAACATTTACAAACATGGGGGAAAAGTATGCTCGCCCGTTTTCTATGCTGTACAACATACATACATTTTCATACAAGGAATCAACGTGATACTGTGTTGCAAGTACTTATCTGATACATGCTTGGGTTTGCTTGTGGTTCTATCTTTGCAACTATTTAATTCCAGTGTGGGAACCGACGGTTAGGTATTGGTAGTACTACTGGGTTGACACCCCACCTCGTGTTGGTATACTAGTTAGTACCAACAATAGCCAGGTACGGGTCTTGGGTGAATATACGCCGACAATTTCTTTGTGTACGTCGCTAGGTTTGGTTGCAAAGCTCATGTCAAGTGATTTTACTTGTGTATATAACTGTATTCACGGAATTCCATATCATTTACTTATACAGCATCACTTACACTTTTATTACTTAAACCTGCGAGCTCACCAACAATTGTTGACCATTTTGAGCATATCTTTTCAGGTGATCAAGCTAGCTGAGGTTCTAGGTGTGCTACCTTAGTGGAGACCCTAGGATGCATTTTTTTTGGGCTAAAACTGTTTGACAAACAGTTACTTTGAACAATGTTGCACTGTGTAAACAATTACAATCTTTTGAAACTTGTTCCCGGGTTGTGGGAATTTACATTACAATTTCATCTTTATGTGATCATGTGAATCGTTATCCTGTTATGCATATGGCTATGTTGTCGTGAACATCGACTATACACGACACAAGTCCCTTTGTTGTCGGGTGTCGTCATGACACGCTTGTCATCATTTTATTATTGCATATCTATCGCTTACAATGTGTTATGACGATTCCCGTCTCATCACAACCCCGTGTTTCCGCTCTTAGCGGGGGTGTGACACTTCACCCCACACAAACTTTACACTTATAGGTCAGCTTAGTCAACGGGGAGGCTATCTTGGAGAAGTCCTGAATGAACCTTCGATAATATCCCGCTAACCCAAGAAACTACAATTTCAGATGGCGTCGTTGGAGACTTCCATTGCATCACAGCCTCCACCTTAGCAGGGTCTACCATAATCCCCTCGGGATTTATCACGTGACCTAAGAATTGAACTTCGCGTAACCAGAACGCGCACTTGGAGAATTTGGCATACAACTTCTCCTTCTTAAGGTCTCTAACACCTCCCGAATGTGACTAGCATGCTCTTCTTCGCTCCCCTAGTATATCTGAATATCATCAATGAACACAATCACTGATCTATCCAACATTGGTCGACAAATTCAACTCATCAAGTCCATAAAAGCAGGTGGTGCATTGGTCAATCCAAATGACATAACGAGGAACTCGTAGTGACCGTAGCATGTGCGAAAAGCTGTTTTAGGGATATCTTGCTCCTTCACCTTCAGCTGATGGTAACAAGATCGAAGATCTATCCTTGAAAACCAACTGACACCATGGAGCTGATCAAACAAATCATCAATCCTCGGTAAGGTGTATTGGTTCTTTACCGTCAACTTGTTCAGCTCACGGTAGTCAATGCACATCCTCATACTACCATCTTTCTTCTTCACAAACGGGACCGGAGCACCCCAGGGAGAGATACTTGGTCTAATGAACCCTTATTGAGCAGCTCTTCCAGCTGCTCCATCAGCTCTTTCATTCTGTCGGAGGTAACCGATACGATGCTTTGGTAACGGGTTGAGCACCGGGTATCAAATCAATTTGGAACTCAATCTCGCGATCCGATGGCACGCCGAGTAAGTCTTCCGGGAATACGTCCTGAAAGTCACACACCACTGATACCTCAGATAATTGCGGTACATACGCATCCACATCTTTTACATATGCCAAGTAGGCACTACATCCATGTCTTATGCACTTCTCCGCCACTGCCATCAAAATCATCTTCGGGATCGTAGTAACGTGATCTCCATGAATCGTAACCAAACTCTTATTGGGCACAACTAATCGAATCATCTTCTTATGACACACGATGTTTACTTCATAAGTTGCTAAGCAATCCACCCCTGGTACTACATCAAATCCCCTAGGGGTATCACGTGTAACCTAGCTGCAAACCTATGACCCTCTAATACTATGGCATAGTCCTCTATCACCATAGTAATTCTAGTGGACTTACCAATAGCAGTTTTTTACATCGAATGGTTCACTAATCTTTCTACTACTAGCAGGCAACTTAGCACAGAAACTGGTGGAAATAAAACTCCTGCTAGCACCGGAATCAAACAATACAGAGGCATAAATTTGGTTTACTAAAAACATACCTGACACAACATCGGTATCAGCTCTGGCTTCCTCCCGGGTCATAGTGTCAGCTCTAGCACTTGCCCTTTGCCCTCCTTCCTTCGGCTTCTTATTCTTTGCTCCAGAGCTCTCCGCTCTCGGCTTCTTGCAGTCTCTAGCGATATGGCTAGGTGACCACACCTGAAGCATACGTTCATCCCCATCCTGCACTCACTAGTATGCTCCCTTCCACATATGCCACATTTCTTCCTCTGTGCACAGCTGTGACCACACGTCGGTCACCCACCTTCGCCGCCTTATTGTTGGAGCGACCCCACCACGTCCAAACCGCTTCCCATTCCAGTTCCTTCCATCCTCATTCGCCTTCTTCACCTCAGCTACCACCACCTCGCGCTCATCATATAATCTACCAGCCAAATCTACCGCCGACCTAAAAGTGCTCAGGCGGGCGGTGATCATATGCCTATGGATATCCGCCGGCAGTCCCTGGATGTATCTCTTAATCTTTCGTGACAGTGGTGTCACTTGATCGGGCACGAGCCGCACCATTCATTGAATTTTGTGCTGTATTGCTGGTGTGTCATTATTCCCGCCTCCAGCTGCAGGAACTCTCTTTCTACCTTATCCATCTCTCTGTGGGGGAAAAATTCCTCAATTACTAGCTTCTTCAGTTCAGGCCATCTCATTCTCCTAATGGCCCTGCTACCCTTGGCTTGGACAATGTTGTCCCACCAGCACAAAGCCGAGTCCACTAAAGAGTGGGTAGCAAATTTCATCTTCTGGTCTTCACGGCACTCACTGATATCGAGAACAGCCTCCATTTCCCTCACCCACCGGTGAGCAGCAACCGCAGTGCCGTTACCATCGAAGGTAGGGGCTTGCATCTCATAAACGCCCCGTAGTTACAGCCTCTTGCCGCCTCTGGTGCAGGCTTTTGTTCTTCCTCTTCATCATCAGAGAGAACCATTTCCGGCTCTGGTTGCTCAAGTTCTCCTGAGGACCGGTTCCTCTCCTCCTATCCCCTTCCCGTACTGCCTTGATAACTTCGGTCACTACAGACGGTAAGATTGTCTGCATGACTTGATGAACTTCTTCCACAACAGCCTCCTTTACTGAGGCTCTCAGATTGGTGCTCTCGTCGCCACCCTCTGAATGAGGGGCCTCTGGTCCCTCATGAACCACCTTCTCGACTCTAGGTCTCCCTCTCTTAGGTCATGGAGCAACACCGTGACCTCCACCACGAGAGGCTTTCGAAGATCTACCGCCAGCCATCTTCTAACACACTATAAGATTGAAACACTAACGCGGTCATTCAAGGTAATAGCTCAATTTATGTCAAGTATAGTAAGTCCCTAATTACAGTGGATAGTTGTGATTAGCCACTTACTTTACTCTTCATACCCCAAGCATTTCCTATCCTGACTTAATCAGTATCTAAATCTACTAATAGCACATAATCAAATAGCATGCACCCATAATACCGGTTAATATTAAGAAAAGACATACCTATGGCATGTAGCTACTCGGGCTGACATCCCTCCATTTGTTCTATTTTTAGTTTAAGTTTAGGTTTTAAAAAATTTATTTAACCCAATTCTCTTAAACTTTGGCTCTAATACCAACTTGTAAGGCCCCGTTCCTGGAAACCTTAGAGCTGGTCAATCACAGCAGTTAAAACATTAAACATTATAATTATACAAACTTAAGAAGCGGAAATAATTTATCAAAAACCATTTATTTCATTTAAACCACTGTGGTTGAACAATACAACATTGTTTAACTGGTTATAAAAGAATGTTTTAACTGCATTACAAAACAATAGCAACATAAAATACGAATGGATGTCCGTCTTTTCTTGCCGAGTAGCTTCACCCTCGTGCCATCCTCAGTAACAATTACCAGCCAACTGAAAATGTATAAAAATCAGCGTTGCTGAGTGAGTTCTACTTTTATAAGTAATAAAATACTTTCGGTATGTTGTATATGAAAATACTCTTTTCTGTAAAATACAACTCTTTACTGTATATGCAAGCACGCATTAACTATATGAACAAATACTGTTTGTTCTCTTTACTGTATGCCTTGTATGTTATGTAAACTTTTATCTTTATCACTCACTGTCTGTATGGACCAATGAGCAATACCCCAACTACATGCGCGATGGAAAATGGGTGATGGGCCATCAATATCCTTCGAAAGGGTCAACTATCTCCCTCGAAAGGGTCAACTGCATCCCTCGAAAGGGTCAACTATATCCCTTGAAAGGGTGTTGTGTACTATGTACAAGGCCGACCCAATCACCCAGGGTACGCTACAAAGGTCCTGCCATCTCAATTGATTGGCCTTGTGTGCATAATAGGGTAGCTAACCGTAGCACAGTTGAGCTAACGACAACACGGTCGTGTTCCTCCTGTAAGCTTGCAAGACTTATTAACATTTTATTAATGTTCCTCTTCTTTTCTTTATTGCTTTTTATCTTTATTATCAATATACTTTACGTTACGATAATAAACATACACGTAAAGTCACCACACTATAAGTAATAATAATATTAACAATAATAATAAGGAACAATTATAAGGCAAATAAGCAATCATATCATGCATGAAACATCATCATAAATAAGCCCTAGTCAACCTCGGTCAAAACCCTAAAGCACAAACTCCAGAAAATTCTGTAAAAATTTTTAAGTGCTAGGCGCTTTGACACTATTCTGGCGCATGGACACTATTCGGGCGTATGAGCACTTAGGCGCATAGGTCTCTTGGGCGCATGGGCACTATTAGGTCTCATGGCCCTACACTTAGTCATCCGACTAACATTCTAGGCGAATGGACCATGTTCAGGCGCATGGGCAACATTTCTAAGGCATTTTGGGTGCATGGGCTACTGTTCAGGGGCATGGGTTACACTTAAATCCTTCTATGGCAGTTTCAAGCGTATGAACCTACTGTAAAACAAGTTTCTAGTGTGTATTTAAACCCACTCCTCCAACCAATCTATACTAAGCTTAGTCATGGTTATTCTAAACATCAACAACCTATAAGCATTTAAGAATCAACATTTAACATGCATAATACATACAGGTAACATACATAAACATTTTAAAACCATTTTAATACATTTTCAGCCCCAAAGATGTTCAAAACAAGTAGAAACCAGGGTCTAGAATTCATCTTGTGCAACTTGGGTATTTCTTCCTTTCTAACCCGCTTGCAAATGAGTTCAAACACCTAAAAACAACCCCAAACACACACACCCAACACATACACAAACATATAAGACACATAAATTATAACGGGAAAAACCCATCATAAACACATAAATACCTTGAATTCTTACCTTGAATTCACTTCTCTTCTTCTTCTTCTTCTTCGGCCGAGAGCTCTCCTCTCTCTTCTCTAAAAAGAAAACGAATGAAGATGGTGATGTGAAATGAGGGTGGGCGGCCATGCCCACCTTTCACACAACTTTTACAAAAATTTGTCCATTGGACACTTTTAGTCCCTCCACTTGGACTTTATTGCTTTTCTTTCTTTTTATTCTTTATTTCTGGTCTTTTTTAAAATAACCGGGTGTTACGTTAGTAAACTTAACTTGAAATGTATATATTCTTAGGTACCTTTTGAAGGATTGCGTGGGAATGTTTATTATTATTTTCCTAATGATCATCACTTCTTATACTTATTTGTCATGTGGTTTTCCTTGCCCTTTTTTATATATTTCACACTATTTTGGGGTGAAACATGATACATATACAACATACACTTATAAATGTTTGAACTTGTAAAGCACTTGCAATTAACCTTTATATTTTGTCATTGTTATTTGTGTGTTGTAAGTGATTATATGAGATACAAATTTTGTTTGCAATCATTAACTATTTCTAGCATGGCGACGTCTTAGATCTTTGGGCCTGACAAGCCTATTTGGTGCTAAAGCCGATGTATTGCCGGCTCCTGATGATGTATGCTTGTTCGTCATGGGAACCAAATACACTTAGCCAATCATATATATTTGTAATCAAGTCGAGGTTTGGTTGTAAAGATATATGTTCTATAACCTTACTAACTTATAACCTATGACATGAATTGCTACTTGTAACCTTGTTATATTATGTATGAAAACCTTGGAAATTCACCAACTTTTTAGTTGACCTTTTATTTTTATCATGTTTCAGGAAATGCCCAAGTTTAAAGTGATCAAATGAAGCTTGCAATAATCTAGGATTTGGACCTAGTTAATGGAATAAAAGGATTATGTTTTGTTATGTTTTATTTGGAACTATTTCATGTTTTGAGACTTATGATTGTACTTCTTGTGAAACTTATAATTTTAATATTTACATTTAAATATAGCATTATGTGGTTGTGAACAATCTTAAGCCTCACATCTCGACGATTCCGCCATCAAGGTTAGGGTGTGACACATACATAACATACATCATACATACCATCATGCATAAGCGTCAATCATACATCATAACATGCCCAACATAACTTCTATGACCTCAAAAAGTCAACTTACATAGCCCCGGGAACCTCCCAAGTCAAAGCCTAACTCACACCTTTTTTTCTCCATAAAGTCAGAAACATTCTAAGTGTTCATCCGCATTTGTCTTAGTTCATTTGCATTTGTGTTTGTTCATCCGCATTTCCTATACTTCATCCGCGTTTTTCATCCACATTTGTTCACTTTCTCATCCGCATTTGGTATTACTCATCTGCATTTGGTATTACTCATCAGCATTTGGTATTACTCATCCGCATTTGGCATTACTCATCTGCATTGATCATTCGCATTTCACATACTTAGTCAATGTGCATCCGCATTGGTCATCCGCATTTGCTCACACTTAGACTTTCTCATCCGCATTGACCTTACTCATCCGCATTTGCCATCCGCATTTCCCATACTTAGTCAACGCTCATCCGCATTAACTTTCCATCTGCATTTGCTTTCATCCGCATTTGTCATCACTTAGACAATTATTCTCAGCCCATTCATACCCAAACATCAGATTCGGTTCCCAAATACCATTTACCATGTTCTAAGATTAAATCTTACCTTCTAAGCCTTAGAAACACAACCATAACAACAGCAAGAATGACATAGACCCACATCATAATGCAACCACATCATACACGCATTCATACATACGGGTTCAAAGCCCAGTTTAATAAAAACACACATTCTTGCATTTCCAGCCCCAAAATCAGTCAAAACATGTAAAAAGAGGGGTTCTAAAACTCACCTTTGCAACTCTTGAGTATGGCTTCTTCCAAACTCATCTGCAATTTGAGTTCAACAGCCTAGAAACCTACTAATAACATACTCGAACACAAACAAACACACATAAGCATACACCCGAGGACATAACCAGTCAAGAACACCATAAAACCATGAATTCTTACCTTGAATTCGAATACCTTCTTGTTCTTTCTTCAAAACTGAGAGTTTTTCTACTCTCTTTCCTTCTCTCTCTAAAATGTCTGAGAATTTGTGATATGTGTGACATGTGAGCGGCCATACCACCTTTTACACCCACTTTTCAAAGGTTTTGTCTTTTTGTTACTTTTCACCCCTAGACTTGGGTTTTGTTTCTTTTCCTTCTTTTTCTTCACTTTAGTCTTCTTTCTTGTCTTTAAAAAAAATAACCGGGTGTTACATAAGTGTGCATCATCACGAAGGGTTTAAAGCTAACACCTACCTATCTGGAAATATTAAACTATTGAAATTGTACCTTGATTCTGAATCGACTATGGATCCTTACGAGGGATTGTTTGAGAAAATTTGTGAAATGAGGTTTTTTACATGAAAAAATAAGGCTCTCTTTACTTTCACGTGTGGTGGATTCTTGAATTTTTATAATATATGAAGATAAATAAACTAAAGGTCATTTATTTTAAATAAAATATTCATTTTGTATTCAATTGAAGTGTTAAATTTTGGGTATTCAATTTCAAGAATGGTGTTTCAACTTTAGGTTCACTGTAAATACAATGTGATATTTAGTTACTAGACACACTAAAAAACACTAACATCCTCATACTTGAGCTCTCTCTTATTTCTTTGAAGTTTTAGCAATCTTCCTTTCTATTACAAGGTATTGTTTTGGGTTTAGAGTTATCCGTAGTTGTTCACACAACTTCAGTTGTTGTACACTAGAAAAGATTCGTACTCTCTTGGGAGACTCATACGTTGTTTTAAGGGACTCGTGTTAAACACGAAGCCTTAGTCATGAAACTAGTTTTCGTATTTTGTATTCATAGAATTTCAATTATTTTGTAATCTGTATTATAATTTACTGATTTCTTTTATTATTGTATTGTATTGAAATTTATCCAAGTGATAGTTTATTACTTTTGATGAAAAGTTCCTACAAAAATACAATTTAAGTTTGGTCATACCTTTTATAAAGAATTTGTTGTATTAATTGAAATATGTTTTCAATAACAGAAAAAATATAGGTTGTAGAAAATATCATTAAAATAAAAATCTTATATGAATGAGAATTAAGAAAGATAGCTACCTACATGTGGAGAATACAAGGACTATTTTGTTGTATCTTGTCTGCCCAAGACACATACAAGATTGATGTGGTTAGTACGTTATGATCCAAGTCGGGTCATACCCAATAACAAGCTAAACAAAAACCAATAAATATTTATTTGTTGATGAGATCATACAAATAAATATTGACACCAATTTAGAAAATGGGTTTTCTAAATCTTTGCTTTTGTAAAAGAACAACATTATGTGGATAATTTGTTCACGAGAAATTATTTGTTTCATTATTTAAGTTATTGGACCTTGAAAGGATTATGCATGCCAATTCAGTGGGTGAGTTGATGGATGCTTTGCTGGATTCCCATAAGTCCAAGAAGAAATGCGGATGAAGATCCTGTGTTGGATCAAGAAGAAGGCTAATGCAACAAAACTTTATCACTTAAGTTATTTTGGTGCTGCATGCAAAAGGCTTCCAAAGCTTAACATGGAACTTCCGAAGGTTGTAGAGTTCTTCCAAAGACAAAATGAAAGATCAACTTCAAAAGACAGAACTCTACTTTCGAAGACAAGTGCATACTTCCAAAGTTCAAGACTTAGAAGAATAAGTAAAGACCACTTTCGAAGTACGAGGAAAAGAAGAAGTCTCCAAGCCTTGCAAGAAGCAACCTCTTTCGAAGTATGAGTGGCTTCGGAAGTACTTACTCTTCCGAAGCCATTTAACCTTCGGAAGACACTGCTATGAACCAGTGGACACAAGTATGGTCTCTGACACTACGCTACAGACTTCTAATACAACATGGCTTCTTCCTAAGAGCCATGTTGTTGACCATACTTTATTCCACTTTTCACCTTTTCATGATAGTACATGTTACTAACTTTAGTTGGTGACAAAAGGTAAGTCAGGGACATATCCTGACTACCAAATCTTAGATAAGACTTTATCCGAGATACCTTAATCTTTAGTCTTGTAATATAGACTTTAGCTATAGGATCCCAGCTGGTATCAAAGTATATCCGGCTGTAGATATTATTATATATAGGTTCTCCTTGTAATTCATTGGCAAATAGATCATCTGCTTGTAAGAGTCTTGCATTTTGAGTTGATAATCAATATATAAAAGTATCTTGAAAATTATCTTCCTGTGTTCTCAGTTATTTTCTGTATTATGATCAACTCATATTAATACTTCATACATCCGAGTGCTATTGTAGGTGAGTTTCAGTGAAAACACTGTGTTTAGGTGACAAACACCGATCCTGCCATTGGTATCAAATCTTCTCAGGCTCTTGATTGTGTGATCTTACCATCCAAATCAACCTGTTTTTACTCCTCCCTACCACTCACTCACTCAAATGGCCCTTAACAATCTGAGGTAGAGATAGGACAATGACAAAAGCTCCTATCATTACCTTGAAAACTTCAGGTCTTGGAGTAGAAGAATCGAAGGCTTCATTATGTTGGACCAAAAAAACGAATGAGCCAAGATCAGAAAACCTCTAAGTCCCACATGATATCACAACAACTGCTGAAAGGTTCATCAGCAGTTTGACAAGTGCTGAAGACTTCAACAGCTGAAGATCAAGTGCTGAAGACTTCAACAGCTGAAGACTAAAGTGCTGAAGTACAACAGTGAAGAAACACAAGTACTAAAGCTGAACAGCTGAAGAACACAAGTGCTGAAGCTGAACAGCTGAAGAACACAAGTGCTGAAGCTGAACAGCTGAAGAACACAAGTGCTGAAGCTGAAGTTCAAAGTACTGAAGTACAACAGCTGAAGAGTTTACAAGTGCTGAAGATCAACAACTGATGTACAAAGTCTGAAGACAAAGACTGAAGACATCAGCTCATGATATCTACTGAAGTCATCAGCTGATGAAACGCCTGAAGTTCAAGTCTGAAGATCAAGTACTGAAGTTTCAGTAGTTTGTCACAACAGCTGAAGAGTACTTCTTCAATAGTTGTGATATCAGTAGTTTTATGTTTTTACTTTCAGTAGTTTTGTAAAACGACTGAAGAGCTTGTTCTTCAGTCGTTGTAGTTTCAGTAGTTTTATGTTTTTCAGTAGTTATAACAACTGATAAAACAACATTTTTGTAAGGAGATGTCAGCTGTTTTGACATCTTCAGTAGTTGTGTTTCAGTTGTAATAAATCTGTTAGATGTCACTATCAAGTGACATCAAAAGACGTCACATCTCTTATATAAGAGGTGTCGACCTAATTGTAAGTGTGACATTCTGTTACCACGAAAGCGAATATTGAATGAAATATATTTGCAGAATTCTCTCTCTATAACCGTCTTTGTTCTTCATTGAATATCGTTTCGTTCTTGTGAATTGGCTAATTCATTGTTCGATTTCCGCTGCTATACTCTCTAATCAATCAAACATAGATCACTGATCCAACAAGTGGTATCAGAGCAGGTTAATCATTGATCGATCTAACAATTGATCATTGAAACTGTTAATTGATATCTGTGTTTGATTAATTAGCGTATTCGCAAGAACTGGTTATAGATTATTGAATTTTGTCGCTTTCGTTCATTTACTTTGAGATCTTTTGGTTCAATTGGTTGTTGCGTTTTGTTCTGAATCTGTTTTAGCTTAAACGAATTTGATTGAATCTAAGATGACGACTCCTTCTAATGATCCTCACAATACGGTTCCTCAACCAAGCCTCTGATGCTGGTTAGGACCGAGTATAACATATGGCAACGAAGAATGCTTCATCACCTGTCTGTTAATAGTTCAGGTTGTTGGACATCTGTGGTACAGGACCACATAAGCCTATGGTGAACAATCCGGAAACCAATCAAATGGTTCCGAAGAAGAAGGAACAATACTCTGATGAAGATCGGAAACTATTTGAGATTGATGCTAAAGCCCATGGAATTCTGGCCATGGCACTGCCTAATGAAATCTATTCAGGGCTTATGCATCATGAAACTGCTCATGATCTCTGGAATGCCCTGAAGGAACAATTCGGTGGCACAGATGAGGTCTTAGCAAACAACAGAGAAATCCTTGCCCAACAATATGAGACATTCTCTCATAGAAAGGGTGAGACACTGACTCAACAGTTTGAGCGCTTTTCCTGCTTGATATCTGAGCTGAAAATGGTGAAACAGGAATGCACCAATAGCCAGATGAACAATAGGTTCCTCAGATCACTGCCTGAGAGATGGGACACATACACTATTGTCCTACGCTCCAGTGCAAATCTGGATGGCCTATCTCTTACCCAACTTCATGGGAAACTGCTTACATTTGAAAGAGAGATAGAGCAGAGAAAACTGTCCTCATCAGGAAAGCTCACTGATGACTTTGTACCAGGGAATACTACCTTGGTTGGTCATGAGTCAGAATGCTGCATCTGAAAGCAATATGATGAGCATATTGATTTCTCTTCAAATAGTTCTGATCATGCATTTGTTGGTATTGAGAGTCATTCTGGTAGTAATAGTGACAATCTATGCTTCATTATGGATGATCTGAAAGGAATTGCTGATGATGATCTAGAAGAGATGGATATTCTGAGCCAATGGCACTAATTAATATCAGATCTCAGAAGTTCTATAAGAGAACTGGCAGGAAATTTCCTGGACTCTCTGGCAAAACCAAGTTGGTTTTGACAAGAGTAAGTTGAGGTGTCACAAATGCCAAAGGCTAGGACACTTTGCAAGAGAATGTAGATCAACTGGATCTAACTCTTCTGCACCCTTTGTGACTTTTCCTAGTACTAGTCCACAAAACAGAGGGCAACATCCTGCTGGTTCTGGTCATTATTCACATCCTAGATCTCCTGCATACTTTGTTCCCCAGGGTCAAATGTCATATCCTTCCCTGCTATTATATGCCTCAACCAAATCCTGTTCAAGCTCCAATTGCACAACAACCACAAGCATTGCCTGAACCACAACCTTCCCAATCTCATCAACAAACTCAACCTTAATAACACAGCTTCTTCACCCCAGGAGTTGTTGACTGGAGCAGTTTACCAGATGACTTGTCTGGTCATGAACAACTGTTCTCAGGTGCTGGTCAACATGGTGGTGAAAGTCTCTTTGGAAATCTAGCTCTTATGGCTTTGGATTCTGCTGATACTTCATCCACTAATGCCTCTACACCAAAGGTATCACAGGTATCCTCTGAGGCAAAAGCCAAATTATGTTCTCAAACATGCATAGCAGCATTTGCATCTATTAGAGAAGCAAATGTAGCTTTAATCAACAAGAACATTGAGCTAGAACAAATAATTTCCAAAAGCAAAGCTGAATTTGAGTCTGTGCTTAATGATAAGAATGATAGATTTACAACTTAAATGCCAAATAACTGATGATAAGGCTAGGGAAGAGATACTTCTAGAGAAGTATAAAGATCTCAAAGAAACCCTTGTAGTTACCCAGGTAGAGTGTGATAGATGGGTACAATCATGCAAAGGTTTTGAAATGCTTCTTAGTAAGCAATCTGCTTCCAATGTGAAGTTTGGCATTGGTTACAATCACATTGCTCCACCTACAGATTTTACTCCCAGAGCAAAGGTAGAATCTGATGGTGAGAGTAATAACCAATCCATCTCATCATGTGATCTACTTTCTGATACAGCACAATCAGAAGTAGAAGTCAGCACCAAGCCCTCTCAGAACCTATCAGCTGATGTTGATGGTTCCACCGCTGACACTCACATGATCCGTGAGTTGATCAACTCAGGAGTTAATTCTGAAAGTCCTGAAAGGACTAGAGAGCAGGATTTAACACCTGAAGTTCAAACTCCAACTACTACCAGTACTGAAAAGAAGAAAACTGTCAGTAGAAAAAGTTTGAAGACTACTAAAGAGGTAGTCAAGAAAGAAAACAATGCTTCCAAAGCACTGAAGAACAAGTCTTCAGTTGCTTCACCTCTTTAGTTGATGATCAACCTAAGATGAAGAAGAAACCATGTGAAGTATGTGGTTTGTTCAATCATCTTACAGATGATTGCTGGTACAAAAGAGGTTCCAAACTCAAACATAAAGAAGAAATTAAAGAGAAAATGGTAAAAATGAAAACTGAGTTTGAGACCACATTTGTATCAGCAACATCAAATCCTGTAACCCTTAAGTCCTCAAAGAAATCCAAAAAGGAAGGGGTTAAACAGGTGACAGCTGAGAGTGCTCAGAGAAGAAGGTGCAACATAGGAACTTATCAAACTCCACTGGCAATGTGTCTGATGAGCTGAAAGCTTTATCACAAAATCAGACAGCTGGTTATGATGGTTCAACATCTATTGGGAAGAGTAACCAATTAGATGCTCCTATGTTGAAACCACAGAAAAGGAGGTCCAAGCCAAAGGATTCCTCTTCTTCACCATCTTCTTCCTCTCAGGCTGTTGTTTCTAATAAACCTATTAGTTTACCATCTATGATGAGACCAGGCCCAAAACCAAAAAGGTTTGGGTCTCCAAAACTAACTGATTGTTTTATTGCAGGGTTCTCCAACATGCCAAAGTAGCATCTGGTATGTAGACAGTGGGGGATCTATGCATGACTGGGAACAGCTCTTCTTCATGACTACTCTCAAGGAAAGAAGGGTTTTGTTTCTTTTGGCAATGATGCTAGAGGTTACATCATTGGAAATGGCTTTGTCTCCAATGGAGAAATCAAGTTTGATGATGTTAATCATGTGGAAAATCAAGTACAATCTCTGAGTGTCAGTCAAATGTGTGATAAAGGCCATGTTGCTCTTTTCACCAGTCAGAACTGTAGGACTCTGTCATCCAAAGTTCTGCATTTGATTGATAAGGTGTTGGATGATCACACTCTCCTGAGAGCCAACAGGACAGGAAGAGTGTATGCCTTAGATCTTCCAAGAAAATAGATCTCAGAGGCAATCCTTGCCTATTTTCCAAAGTCTCTTCTCAAGAATCTAAACTGTGGCATAGAAGGCTGGGTCATGTTAATTTCAAAAACATGAATCAGCTTATCCATAATAGTTTAGTCAAAGGCTTACCAATAAAGGAGTTCCACTGTGATGAAACCTGCACTGCTTGTTTGAAAGGAAAACAGCACAAAGTCTCATTCCCTCCTATTGAAGAGCCTAAGTCCACTGCCTGCTTGCAATTACTGCATATGGATCTATTTGGTCCTGTGAGGGTAATGAGCATGGGAAAGAAGAAATACTGTTTGGTAATTGTGGATGATGACTCCAGATTTGTATGGACTTTCTTTCTACATTCAAAGGATGAGGTTGCTCAGAAGATTATTCACTTTGTGGTATATGAGAAGCAGTATTCCCTTCCAGTCAAGTGTATTAGGAGTGATAATGGAACTGAATTCAGAAACCATACACTTGATGACTTCTATCTCTCAAAGGGAATCAAAAGGCAGTTTAGCATCCCAAGGACTCCAGAACAAAATGGAGTAGTGGAGAGAAAGAACAGGACCCTAATTGAAGCTGCAAGGTCCATGCTGGCTGACTCTGGTTTGCCACTGACCTTTTGGGCTGAAGCTGTTAACACAGCTTGCTATGTGCAGAATAGAGTCTTAGTAAATCAGAGGTTGATAAAGACTCCATATGAAGTTCTCCATCACTTGGCTCCTCTAATTTCATTTTTCAAAGCATTTGGGTGTCCCTGTTTTATTCTCAACACAAAGGATCAACTCCATAAATTTGATCCTAAGGAGGATGCAGGGTATTTTGTTGGTTATTCATCTACTTGCAAGGCATACAGAGTCTTCAACTGCCGAACAAAGATAGTTGAAGAGACTTTGCATGTGAAGTTTAATGAATCTCCTTTGGACAAGATTCCACAAAACCCTGTGGAGTTGTTTGATTTGGACATACTGCAATATGTTCCTTATCACCTCCAGCTGTTGCAGATCCTGTGGATAAATCATCTTCTGCAGCATGTCTTCCACCTGGTGGTATTGATGATGATGATGATAATATCAATACTCACCTATTCAAGTTTAGTGACCAACTGCCTGTGTCTGCTAAATTTGATGTTCCTGTAGCTTCAGCAGTCCATCCACAACAAATGCTGATGAGATCTCTGTTTCCTCTACATCTTTTGAGTTACCATCTAATTTGGTTTCAAGAGTCTACATCAACATCTGTGCTGCTGAAGGTTCTACAAACACTTGCACAAATCTCATTGTTTATCAAGAACTGAAGAATCACCCATGTCTCAGATTATTGGTGATATCAATGCTGGTGTTTCAACAAGAAGTCAATTGTCTAACTTCTGCTTCTATGCTCTCTCATCAGTCAGCTAGAGCCAAAGAACTACCATGTTGCTTTGAGAGACAATGGATGGGTTGAAGCTATGCAGCTTGAGCTACTTCAGTTCAAGAAACAGCAAGTGTGGGAACTGGTTCCTCTTCCCCAAGGTAAGTGTGCAATAGGCACTAAATGGGTGTTTAGGAATAAAACTGATGAAAATGGTCTTATTGTTAAGAACAAGGCTAGACTGGTTATACAGGGGTTTTCACAAGAAGAAGGTATTGACTATGATGAAACCTTAGCCCCTGTAGCCAGACTAGAGGCAATCAGATTGTTCTTAGCCTATGCTACATTCCACAATCTTAAAGTTTTTCAAATGGATGTCAAAAGTGCATTTTTATATGGTAAAATAAAGGAAGAAGTTTATGTGTGTCAACCACCAGGCTTTGAGGATAATAAACATCCTGAATGGGTGTATAAACTTGATAAGACTCTTTATGGGTTGAAACAAGCTCCTAGAGCCTGGTATGAGACACTCTCTACTTTTCTTCTTAAGAATAATTTCACTAGAGGCTCCATTGATAAAACTTTGTTTATTAAGAAGGTGGATCAGCATAAGCTACTTGTTCAGATTTATGTTGATGATAATATTTTTGCATCCTCTGATCCCCAGTTGTGTGATGATTTTACAACATTAATGAAAAAGAGGTTTGAAATGAGTGCAATGGGAGAATTACAGTTCGTTCTAGGTTTGCAAATTAAACAAAAGGCTGATGGAACCTTTATTCATCAGTCAAAATATACAAAAGATCTTTTGAATAAGTTTGATTTACAAAACTGTAAGCCTGTTCTACTCCCATGTGCAACACCACACAACTGGATGCTGATCAGAAAGGTAAAGCTGTTTGAAACACTTTACAGATGTATGATTGGGTCCTTGATGTATTTAACAGCTTCTAGACCAGATATTATGTTTGCTACATGTGTTTGTGCTAGATTTCAGGCTGCTCCTAAAGAGTCTCATTTGATTGCAGTCAAGAGAATCTTTAGATATTTGCAAGGTACACAATCTCTGGGTTTATGGTACTCCACTGGACACTCTTGCAAATTAGTTGCTTTTCAGATAGTGACTATGCAGGGTGCAAGTTAACTAGAAAGTCAACTTCTGGTGGTTGTCAATTCCTAGGCAACTGTTTGATTTCTTGGCAGAGTAAGAAACAAACATATGTTGCTACATCAACTGCTGAGGCCGAGTACATTGCTGCTGCAAGTTGCACCTCTCAGGTACTCTGGCTTCAGAACCAGCTTCTGGATTATGGCATTACAGAGACTAAGACTCCATTATTAATGGATAGTGCTTCAGCTCTGTGTATTGTCAAAAATCCAGTCCAGCACTCTAGGACCAAACATATAGAGATCAGACGTCACTTATTCGGGATTGTTTTGAAAAAGGTCTGATTGATCCTAAGTTTGTGCCTAGTGCTGATGAGCTTGCAGATATCTTTACTAAGCCTTTGGATAGTTCTACTTTCCAAAAACCTGTGTTAAGGCTTGGTATGCTGCAGCTAGAATAAGTGACAACTACTGATGATTTCAGTAATAATTACTGGTGATCATTGGTACCCATGTCACATATAAGTACTGATGAGTCCTTTCACTTCAGTAGTTTTATAACTACTGATGGCTAAATGCCTCACAAGTACTGAAGTACTTTATCTGTCCAAACTACTGATGTAGTTACAACTACTGAAATCAGTACAAACAGATAAGTACTGACGTCCTATGAAACACCTGAAAAGCAGATGCAAAGTCTGATGAGTAAGTGTTGAGGACCATATGAAACAGCTGAAAGGCTATGAATTGACGAAAACTACTGAAGAGAACTTTCTCTTCAGTTGTTTCTACAACTGCTGTTTCATTCTAAACAACTGAAGCAAAACCATGTCTTCAGTAGTTTTATAACTAGATGACTAATACCAAGTCTTCAGCTGTTTACAACAACTGATGACAAAACCACTGTCTTCAGTAGTTTCACAACTACTGTTGACAAACACCAAGTCCTCAGTTGTTTCATCATCTGAAGTCAAAACCATGGCTTTCAGTAGTTTTCTAACTACTGATGCCTAACATCACGACTTCAGCTGTTTCAACGTCTGATAGGGTAATACCATGTCAACAGTCGGTTTAAAACTACTGATGACTAACACCAAACCCTTCAGTCCTTTTCTCACCCCTACCCTATAAATACATGTCCTCTTCTCTAATGTTTCATTAGCCGTTATTTTCTGAACTTCTCTCTCTCAAACATGGCGACCATGAGTCTGAAACCACGACACAACTGCGTTGCTTACCTTACAAAGTCGGCTTTCTGGAACAAATATGATAATGCCATTGACTTAATGGTGGATTCCCCATATCGCACAGCCTTTCTCTTGAATCCAACCATTTACCCCGAATCCCTCAGTCAATTCTGGTCAAATGCTTCTGTTCATACCGATGAGTCTACCGGTCAGATCTCTGTTCGGTCCCTTATCAACCAGAAACCAGTGGTCGTTACACAGCCGACATTATTCGTCGGGCATTACATCTACACGATTCCACCATTGTGACTGCATACCCAAAGGGCATAACCGATATGTCCTTTATCAATCATGGGTATGAAGGTGATCTTCGAGCTACAACCGTTCTAAAGAAACATTTCCATGACGCTGAGAACTTATTTTTCACATGATAAATGTCTGCTTAGCCTCCAAGACTCTTCTGGGATCAAATGTCATCCCAATGGCAACAGGTATTGTATTCTATTCTAGAACACCAACCGTTAAATTTTTCTGAAATTGTGTTCCTAGAAATAAAACTTGGCTCAGAACCTGTGGCAAACCGATGGCCATTATATCCCAGGTTTCTAATGGCCATTATTTTGGATGAACTAAAATCTGATGGCCTTGTTGGCTTGGAGTCCCTGCACCAGCTGTTTTGGCTGAGGTATACTCCAGGCACAACTCAGACCTTACACTCAAGAAGCTGCCCGAATGCTAAAGCCCAAGCACAGGGAACCCACAGCTTCCTCCATCAGGACCAAAGTCCCCACTAACCACAACCAAAACAACCCCAAACAGCTATTCAGGAGATGAGTCCCCTGAAGATGCTCCTGCACCACCAACGCACGATATACTTGCTGGCTTAAACCCCCCAGTAGTAAGCAACTCTACCAGCCATAGCCGCTCAGATTCCTCTCAAAAGGAGCCTGTAGCCACACACAAGGGGTATCCACACATCTGGGATCTTCCTCACTTGAGGAGATTGCCATTGAAGAGCACCATCCTCCCCAGGTGCACACTGCTTCTATCCCTTCACCCCATGCAACCGCCCCCCAAAGTCCAACCATAATTATTGCAAACGTGCTGACTCAGTTGCATGCCTCTCCTCCTCCCCAACAACCACCAACAAAGGGGAGAACCAAAGACATTGAGGAAGAGGATCAACATGTTTCTGACAACCCACAGCACCGGGGGTTACAAGTTCAATCTCCTAGTGTGGATAGGGAGATTAGAACATCTAGTGAGGCTGCCACCTCTTCTGCATCAACACATGATCAGAATGAGGCTGGTAACATTGCTAAGACCTCACTAGAGGCAACAACTGATGAAGGACATCGTCTTGAGGCTGGAAGTCCCCAGTTCCAAGAAAAAGGGGCACATGTTAAAACTGGTCTACACCCAGTGCATGTCAATCCTGCTACAAGCAGAGGTCAGGTGATTCAGCTTCTGCTGATGATGACCTGGGCTTTTTCTACGATGTTCTTGCCTAGAACACAATCCTTGAGGAGGAAGTCAGTAGGCTGCAAAACTACTTGACCAACTCTCTCAAGGAGAAAGACCATCTGCCTCCACCAACCCACAAATGGCACCTTCAGTTGAAGGTTCCCCAAACACTTTACCCTCTCACTCCAATGAGCCTCCAGCTTCTGCTTTTGGCACTATCTCTCCGGGACAGAACCCCCCAGAGCAGATGGTTGCTGTATTCCAACAATCCATACCTCTCATGACTCCCATCATCATGAAGTTGTTACTAAGGCCATTGATGAGAGGATTTCCTCAACTCTACAACCACTGATTGATGCTGCTATTCAAAAGACACTTTCTGCGGTACAAACCCTACCACCAATGCATCCAAAAAGGGGGAGAGTACTGTAGTGAAAGAAAAGAAGAGGCAAAGAATAGAGATGAGAAGGCAAAAGAATTTGTAAGTTTCGGAAGTAGATCTGATATGCAATCAATCGCTTCTTCCGAGACCAAAAATTCTTCCGAGAAGAAAGTTATCCTTTGAGAAATTCTGCTTCGGAAGATATAATAATGTCTTGTGAAGGTTAATTTCTCTTCGGAAGGAATTTACACTTAGAAAATTTTAGAGAGAATTCCTTGTAACAGGGCTTAAATTGTATTGACACAAGACTTACATATTAAAAGGTTTTCAAAAGAGAACAGATTAATCAATGTTTATAATCCCAATAGCTGTTATGAGATACTTAAACCTTTGTTCATCAAAAGCTTTGGTAAACAGATCAGCATACTGTTCATTTGAATCAACTTTGAGTAACCTGATTAAATTTTTCTCATGAATGTCTCTAATGAAATGATACCTGATGTCAATGTGCTTAGTCTTGGAGTGCTTCACCGGATTTTTAGTAATGGAGATAGCACTGTTGTTGTCAATATGGATAGGAGTACTCATAAAGTTGAATCCATAGTCTAACATCTAATTTTGAATCCATAGCAGTTGAGCACAGCAGCTAGCAGCAGCAATGTATTCAGCTTTAGCAGTTGATGTAGAGACACAGGATTGTTTCTTGCATTGCCATGAGATGATCCTTCCACAAAGAAATTGACATCCTCCCAATGTTGATTTCTTGTCAATATTGCAGCCGCCGTAGTCACTGTCAGAGTATCCATAAAGATTGAAATCCTTGTTTCTGGGATACCAGAGACCTAGTTTAGGCACTCCTTTGAGGTATCCGAGGATTCTCTTAACAGCAGCTAGGTGAGAGACCTCGGGAGCAGCCTGATATCTTGCACAAATGCAGGTAGCAAACATGATATCAGGTCTACTTGTTGTAAGATACATCAGATAACCAATAATTGCCCTATACTGATGTTGATCAGTATCCTCCCCCTCAAGGTCAGGACAAAGATTATGGTTTCTGGGTATGGGTGTCTTGGCAGGCTTGCAATCCTTCATCTCAAATCTTTCTAAGATGTCAGAGACATATTTAGATTGATTAATGAAGAACCCTTCCTTCAGTTGCTTTACCTGAATTCCAAGGAAAAAGTCCATTTTTCCCATGGAGCTCATCTCAAACTTCTTCTTCATAATGTTCTCAAAGTCCTTGCATATTTGGTCAATTGAGGAACCAAATATGATGTCATCGACATAGACTTGTACAAGCAAAATGTCCTTTCCAGACTCTCTAATGAAGAGAGTCTTGTCAATGGTACCTCTAGTATAGCCATTCTTCAGAAGAAACTGAAACAGAGTCTCATACCACAGCCTAGGTGCTTGGTGCAGCCCATATAGAGCTTTATCCAATTTACACATAGTTGGGGTGCTGTGGATCTTAAATCCTGGAGGTTGGCATACGTACACTTCCCTGTCTATATCCCCGTATAGAAAAGCACACTTGACATCAAGTTGGTATACTATGAAGTCCTTGGATGCAGCATAAGCAAGGAAGATCCTAACTGCCTCAAGTCTTGTAACTGATGCGAAGACATCAGTATAATCGATTCCTTCCTCTTGAGTGTATCCTTGAACCACAAGTCTTCCCTTATTCTTGATGATCAAGCCTCTATCATCTCTCTTGTTTCGGAAAACCCATTTGGTGCCTATGGGTACTTGACCAGATGGTAGCGGACATGGGTTCCATACCTTTTGTCTCTTGAATTGAAGTAGCTCCTCTTGCATTGATTCAATCCAACTACTATCCTTTAAGGCATCTTCTACCTTCTTGGGTTCCATCTGAGATAGAAAGCATGAGTACAAGCAGACTTCCCTTGATGAGTCTGTCCTCTTGTTCTAAAACCCTCAGAGACATTCCCTATCATGTTCTCAATTGGATGAGTGTTGTGAATCCGAAGACGAGGAATCACTTCCAGTTGCAGAGATAGATCCAGGTTGGACATATTCTGCTCAGGAACTAGAACACTCTATCCAGCTGTTGTTTCAAAGTCATTCAATGAGGATTGATTGAATGAATGAGAAACATCATCGATAGTTGGCTGTGAGGTAGTATTAACAGTTGCATGTTCCTTCAAAATACTACCTCCTTCTACCTGGTGTTGTGGTGGATCACCTGATGAGCTTTGAGGCTCAGTAGGTGACTCACTTGTTGAAGCTTCACTATTCCTTGATATAGATAAACTGTCGGATCTATAAATAGTGGAGGTTTGATGTATTGTAGCACTTGGAGAATTTGGTCTAGGCTTGGGAAGCTCAAACAGTTAATCATTAGCAGCGGCATCAGCATCAGTTTGAGCACCTATTCCAACTGAAACATTCTCATAAGAGGGTTTAGAATAGTTTGGAAACAATTCTAAATCAAAGATGTGATCAGGCCCATTCCCCCTAACACAAGGAGTGTGCTCATTAACAACTATATCGGATGACTCCTCAAATTGTTGATTCTTAATGTTGTATACTCTGTAAGCTTTGCAACTAGAAGAGTATCCAACAAAGATAGCATCATCCGACTTTTTAGCAAATTTTTCTAAATTGTCCTTTGTATTAAGTATGGTACACTTGCTGCCAAAAGACCTTAGAAAGCCAATGAACGGTGGCCTCTTGTTCCATAGCTCATAAGGGGTTTTTCCATGGGGCTTAACTACAAGAACTATGTTCTGCACATAGCATGCAATGCTGACTGCCTTTGCCCAGAATGTTAGAGGCAGCCTTGAATCAGCTAACATAGTTTGAGCAGCCTCAATAAGTGTCCTATTCCTCCTCTGAGCAACACTGTTTTGTTGAGGAGTTCTGGGAGCACTATATTGTCTGGCAATCCTTTTTGAGTTACAGAATGAGTCAAGAATGAAGTTCTTAAACTCAGTCCCTTGATCACATCTAATTATTTTAACCTTGTGATCAATTTGATTTTCTATTTTAAGAATAAAAGATTTTAATGTTTCAGCAGTTTCATCTTTAGTTCATAAAAAGAATACCCATGTGAATCTTGTAAAGTCATCAACTATCGCAAGGCAATATGATTTCCCTCCAATGCTCATTATACTTGTGGGACCAAAAAGATCCATGTGCAATAAATGTAATGGAGTAGTGATAGAGTTAACACATTTGGATTTATGAGATGTCCTGTGTTGTTTCCCTTTCAGGCATGCAACATAGTTGTCTTTGCAGAAAAACTCCTTTTTAGGCA
Organism: Flaveria trinervia; assembly: GCA_025506515.1. NCBI lineage: Eukaryota > Viridiplantae > Streptophyta > Magnoliopsida > Asterales > Asteraceae > Flaveria > Flaveria trinervia. Next base: position 23,674,034 of record CM046455.1, on the reverse strand, counting down.
AACCGTGTACTAAGTTATTTTTAGCCAATTTATTCATTGTCTTAAAATTTACATGACACATACGTTTATGCCACAGTGTTGACTCATCACTATCAGCTTTGGAAAGAAGCATGATACTTCACCCATTGGGGAAGCATTGCTCATATCAAGCTTGTACATATCCCCTTTACTGGGAGATCTAAGAAGCACCAATTCCGAAGGATTGTCATCCCTGGTTTGAGGATAATGCACTCATGTTCTATGAGAAGCATTTGGTGCTTTTGATCACAGAATTGAGAAACACTTAACAGATTGTGTTCAAGATGTTTGACAAAGTTAACTTTGTCAACGGTTAACATACCATTGGATATACTCCCTCTGCCAGAAATATATCCTCCGGCCTCACCTCTAAACTGGACAGGACCTCCATCATAATGTTGAATTGTTGAAGGAGATGTATGTTTCCTGTCATGTGCCTGGAGCATCCACCATCCACAATCCATACATTGTTGTTCTTCTCAAATGGATGTTCTTGCACATAAGATGAGAATTCAGTTTTGTTTGGAAACCCAAGCTTTATTTGTCTTGGGTTCTTCCAAGGATAATGACATGAGTGAACCAAATGATATGCATGGGGGTTCAACAGAGGTCTTTAAGAAGAGATTTGGGCTGCAGCATCTTCCTTGATCTTCCAGTCCACCCTTTGGCTGATCTTGGAGGATGAGCTTATTGAAGCTTTTGCAGCATGGTCTTCTTCCGAAGCTTCTTTCTTTTTGGAAGAAATCCTCACCACCTTTTCTTCTGAAGCAGTCTTCTTCTGGGATGGTTTCAAGGGAGCTTTCTTGTTCTTCCGAACCTTAGTCGCTTTTGCTTCTGAAGCCATTTTCCCTTTGGAAGAAGGAGTTTCTTCCGAAAGCAACTTGGCTTTTGAAACTAGCTTTCCCTTCTTCAACTCTTGAACCGTATGGAAAGGTCCAATGTGAAACCTTCCCTAACTCCTTCTTTCCTAACATTATTTGCATAATGTGGCTTGCAGGATTGTAGTAACAATCTTTTGCCTTATGATTTTGCAGGCCACACATGATGCATGCAATGTTAGTCATTTGGGGAAGTGAGGGTTGTTGTTTCTTGGTTTTCTTCTCTTCGTCAGCAACTTTTCCCTTTTACTTCTGATCCTTTGGTAGGACAGGAATGCTGGTATTACATTCCTTTCCTGAATCAGAAGTACCCAACACTTGGAAACCAGCTGAAACAAATACACCCTTCTTTTTGGGGTCAATTTTCAGTTTGGATTTAGCCACTTTCTTAGTAGTTCTCCTAGAAGCTTTAGCTTTGCTTCTTCTGGCTTTGGTGGTAAGGATTTGATCATCACATAAGGCGATAGGTTTATCTACTTGTTCCTTCCCTGTGGTGGCCACTATTGGTGCCTCATCCTTTAACTCTGGAAAGAAAGGGTCAGCAGTTGGAACCTCTTGCTATTCAATACCACATCTAGGCTATCTCATAGACTCATAGGAGTGTGGTGGAGCAATTTCATTGGTTCCCACCCTTCTTTGTTCTGATATCAGAGTTTGGAATGGGAGGATGATGCAAGAATAGCTTAGAAGTTTTGCTTAGAGATAGCATGCTTCCTGGCCTGAGCCTCAGCAGTGATAAGCTGGGCTTGAGCCTCAGACAATTTGGATATCAGATCCTTGATTTGAGTCTTGTAGTTGGTGTGTTCATGTTTAAAAGAGATACAGTTTTCTCCAACTCATCAATTTTCTTTTGATAGTCAGATTAAGCTCTTTTAAAATCAGATTTTAGAATATTTAAAGACTCAATGTCAGATCTGATTTCCATATTATAATCCTGAAAGAGTTTAACTTTAGCTATACAAGCTGGAGTGCAGAGATGTTCATATACCTGGGCATCATATGTTCCGGCCATGAGAGCTTGAGCAGGAGTCACATCCTGTACCATGAATCTCCAGTCAACTTCTTCAGCCATTGCGGCCGTCTCAGTTGACTTCTCAGTGGGCTTTGAGGTTAAGGGATGTGTAAGGGCTTTGGGGTTACCGGATTGGTCTTGGGAGCCTTGCATTCCCTTTCAAAATGACCCAGTCGGTTACAGTTGTAACACTTTGCCCTGGTCTTGTCAAACCCGAACTTGCTGGTAGTTGGGTTCTGAGGGAAGTGCCTTCCAGTTCTCTTAAAGAACTTCTTTGCTCTGTAAGTTAAAAGAGTCATTTGCTGGACAATGTCCAGGTACTCTACGTCATCTGGGCTGAAGCACTCAAGATCATCAAAGCAGTATTGAAAATCTCCTGAGTGTCCACCTCTTGAGACAAAGGCACAACTTTCCTGGAAGGAGGTGTGTTGAGCCTGTTAAGATCTTGGAGTCTCTGGATAAGTGATGTAGGGACCAGGTGAGTCGGATGGCTGCTGATAAGTCAGGAAGTGCTAAGGTTGAGGGGTTAATAAGCCTTTGGAAGACTCATAGATCTGCTTGTTTGGTGGCCCTTCTTACTCTCCATCTCTAGACGGTATCCATCAAGGATGCCATAGAGCTCAATCATGGAAAGAGTGTTCAAGTTTTCTGTTCTCTTCATAGAGACACAGTAGAATTTCCACTCATTTGGAAGAGCACTCATGAACTTTCTCATGAGATCTCTAAGTTCAGGAATGATCTTTACAGACTGAAGGGAAGAGATAAGATCCATGTACCTAAAGTACTGCTGGCTGAGAGTCTCTCCAGCAATATGAGTGAAGTTCTCGAACTGCAAGAATACATCTGAGCAAGTGCATCAAACAATTCTTTGGCAGTCTTGCAATGCTCGAACCCCACCATAATGGAGTTCGGTATTGCAGTCATGAGAATAGTCATAGCATTGCTATCGATGTCCATCTTCTTTCTGTCTTCATCAGAATAGACCTCGACATCATTCTCTATCAAGGCACCGTTTCCACCAGGTGAAGCCACCTTTGGCTTATACGGTCCATTGAGAATCGAGTTCCACATTTTGCTGTCTTGGTATCTAATGAAGCCTTCCATTCTTCTACTCCAAGACCTGAAGTTTTCAGGGGTGATGATTGGCGCTTTGGTCATCGTCCCCATTTCTACTTCAGATTTATTGAGGGCCATTTGAGGGAGTGGGTGGTAGGGAGAAGTTAAAACAGATTGATTCGGATGGTTAGATCACGCAATCAAGAGCCTGAGAAGCTCTGATACCAATTGCAGGATCAGTGTTTGTCACTTAAACACAAATGTTTTCTCTCAAACTCGCCTAGAATCACACTCGGGTAAGAATCAATAAGAGTTGATCACAATATGAAAAGTAATTAAGAACACAGAAAGATAATTTTCAAGATACTTTTATGTATTGATTCTCAACTCAAGATACAAAGACTCTTACAAGCAAATTGTCTGTTTTTATAAATTACAAGGAGAACCTATATATAATACTATCTACAGCCAGCTATACTTTGATACTAGCTGGGATCCTATTGCTAAAGTCTATACTACAAGACTAAAGATTAAGGTATCTTGGATAAAGTCTTATCTGAGATTTGGTAGTCAGGACATGTCCCTGACTTACATGTTACCAACTTTAGTTGGTGACAAAAGGTAAGTCAGGGACATGTTCTGACTACCAAATCTCAGATAAGACTTTATCTGAGATACCTTAATCTTTAGTCTTGTAGTATAGACTTTAGCTATAGGATCCCAACTGGTATCAAAGTATAATCGGTTGTAGATAGTATTATATATAGGATCTCCTTGTAATTCATTGGCAGATAGATCATCTGCTTGTAAGAGTCTTGCATTTTGAGTTGAGAATCAATATATATAAAAGTATCTTGAAAATTATCTTTCTGTGTTCTCAGTTACTTTCTATATTGTGATCAACTCTTATTGATTCTTCATATATCTGAGTGCTGTTGTAGGTGTGTTTGAGTGAAAACACTGTGTTTAAGTGACAAATACCGATCCTGCATCCTGCAGAAAAGAAAAACCAAGTATGGTCGTCTGCATTTGTCAATGCGGAAGACATAAAACAAATACGGACAAGTATTTGTTCTTTCGCATTAACAAATGCGGAAGACCAATTAGTAATGCGGACAAGACTTTGTTCATCCGCATTTGCCAATGCGGATGACCAGACAAATGCGTAGGAGTATTTGTTCATCCGCATTAACCAATGCGGATGACCAAAATACAAATGCGGAAGATCACATACAAATGCGGATGATCAAGTGAAGAAATGCTGATCAAGTCAACTCATCCGCATTTGTCAATGTGGATGAACAAGCAAAGATACGGATCAACACTTAGGCTACTTCTGATGTAATAGGTCAGGGGTAGTTTAGTCATTTTGTAAAAGGCATCTTGTCTACCTATAAATAGAATGGAAAACCTCGTACATGACGTGACGGCTGATAGACATTGAGAATATATGTTGTCTTTTATTCACTGTAATCAATCACCTTCATTATTATATACAAAAGCATTTATGAGTATATTCTTGCATTAATTGTTTATTGATTGTTTTTTTCCACCATTCAATCATTAACTTGATCACAATATTTGATCCTTAGTGAGAATCTCACTCTCACTAACCCAGTTAATTGGTATCAAAGCTTTGGCTCTTGGTTCTCTTTCAGATCTGCCCAAGATCTGAATAGAACTTGATTGATCTGGTGATTGAGTTGCTAGTAGAGTATACCATCATCTCTACTTGGTAAACAACATAAAATACTCTTCAAAAAGGAATTTTTGTCAATCTGTTCTCACCTTCAAGAACTATATACAAAACCTTCTGCTTCATATAAAGAACAGAAGCTGCGACAGAACCAAGAACAATTAACAGATCTGATTTACTAAGCAGTTGTTGAATGATTTGGACTATTCGGACTAATTATCTTAAAACTTACCTAATCTATATTTATACAAGCTAAACACCTTGTTAAGATGGATTCACATAGTTTTCAAAACTTGGTCACACTCCAAAACCACCAATGCTTAAACATAAATCTGAATTTAAACAATGAAAAATCAGATTAATGAACTATATTACAGGTGTAGATCCAGATTATTGGATTTTTATCTGCAAGGGACCACGCATTCCAGTCAGTTAGATCAAGCTGCTATTTACAAGACAGCAAGAATTCCCATTGAAGATCTAACTCTTGATGAAGAAGATTACAAGAAAATCAAGATTGATCTGAAAGCTTATTTTATCCTAACTCAAGCACTCAAAATGGATGTGCTGAAAAGATTAGAAACATATGGAACTACAAAAGCAGTATGGGATGCACTGTTGATCATGTGTGAAGGAAGTAATGGAGTTGCTGAAATTAACAAGGACAAACTTGTTAATCAATATGAAACTTTTCATCACTTCAAAGGGGAGTCCATCTCTAAACAGCTTCACAGATTTGTGCAACTAGTGAATGACTTAGAGATAATGGGAGTCACCTACAAGGTCAAGAAGTTGAACAAGAAAATGTTGCACAGCCTTCCAGAAAGTTGGAACCAGAATGTTACAATGCTAAAAAATACTCTTGATCTTGGAGTACTACTTTGGATATCATGATAGCCAAAATAGAAGCATTAGAGCTTAATGAGAGAAGCAGAATTCTAGGAGGACCAAGAGTGATTGAAGCATACAAATTTCAATCTGACTCTCATATTGTGGAAAATGCCTTCATCACTGAAGAAGATGATTTTATGTCCTTAAGGATCAAGCCAAGACCACTTGATTCATTGCAGCTCCATCTATCAACAAGCCTTCAACATCGTCCCAATCGGCAGGATTCTCAGCAACTCTTCCAAACACCCATAATGATACAAAATCAGAAGAACAAAAGGCTACTTACAATGCCTTTGTGGCAAGTTTTGAAGCTTATTTGGGAGGAAGACTCACATCTACACATCTGATCTAGGAAGACCTAGAGGAAATGGATCCAGATGATGTGGAAGAAATGGATTTACAATGGTAAATGGCCATGATTACTATGAGAGCAAAGAAATTTTTCAGAAAATACAAAAGACTCAGCCTTAATGAAAATACAAAGCTTGGATATGATAAATCCAAATTAAAATGCTTCAACTATGGCATGGCTGGTCACTTCTCAAGAGAATGCAATGCACCCAAAAGAAACAACTTTCAAAGAAACTCTCAAAGCCAACCATCATCACAATCAAACTCAAGCTCTTATTCCAAAAACCATCAACATCAGTATCATCATCAACAACAACAGTCATACCAGAATCAACCTCAACTGACTAATCAAGCTCATGGAAGCAGTCAGTCATCTGGAAATGCTCTTGTAATGAAACAAGATGGAGTATGTGATTGGAGCTTGTATGTTGAGGAAGTAAAGCCTCAATTCAAAATCATGCACTTATGGCTCACATCAATGATGGTCCTTCTCCAATGCATACTGAGATAAAATCTAACCTTTGTAGTGAAAAATGTATTACTGAATTGCATGGTTACAGAGAGCATAACCATAAACTGGTAGATAAAATAAAAGAAGAAAAGGTGAAGTCTGAGATAATGAAAAGATAGATAGAAAAGGTTACAGAGAGCATAACCATAAACTGGTAGATAAAATAAAAGAAGAAAAGGTGAAGTCTGAGATAATGAAAAGATAGATAGAAGGATTTGAAATTAAAATAAAATCTCTCATCTCTAACATTAAAAAACTGCATGGTGAAAAGTACACTCTTGCAGCTGAGAATGTGCTACTCACTGAAAAGTTAGCTTAATCTAAGGCTGAGAATACTCTTACTAAAGTGAAACTCGAAAAGTTTCAACTATCTTTAGTCAAGCTGCAAGAGATGCTTGATTCTTAAAAGGATCCAAAGGACATGTCGGGGATTGGGTATAATTCATGTCCTCCACCATACAATGACAACTACACTGTCATGCCTGAATCTGTCACACTCAATGAAGAAATTGAAACTAAAACTATGGAACCAAAATCTATAGTAAAACAAGTAACTAATCCTCAAAATAAACCTGATGTTTATGTTGAAACAAATGAGGAGAAAATCATATTAGGTTATCCAATCAAGATTAAAGAGTGTTCAGACAAGGCAGTGAATGTCACCAAACCCAAAAGTCCAGTAAAAGCAATTGTCCCATGTGTGAAATTCATACCTTCTATCTTGAAGGGTAAAAAGAAATATGTGAAGTTAGTGAAACCCACTGCTAAGAGCAGTTTTGATAATGAGATTATATCTCCAAAAAATTCATGCAAATCAGAAAAGGTTTCACTGCAAAAGAAACAAAAAGATCACTGAGTTCAACACATAACACTCTATCAGACCCTCAGTCTTCAAGATTAAGACAGGGAGTTGGGTTTGATATTTGCAACAAGGAACATGTTGACCAGTTTGAGAAAGAGGTGAGAAATGCGTTGAAGAAACAAAAACAACCTAGAAAATCAAACAAATGTAGTGTTGTGAAGCAAACTACAAAAAGGGGTTGATTTTGATTCATCCCCTAAAGAAAAGAAAGTGGCTCAGTAGCAAAAGAGAAAATCAGCTGAGTGACACAAATCAAAATCTAATTCAAGCAACAAACAAATGTACTATGACATTTGTGATATGTTCAATCACAAGATAGAAGAGTGCTTTTATAATCAATATTGCTCTATCTGTGACATGAACAATCACTCCACCAAAAACTATTATTTTAACAAATATTGTTCAGTCTATGACATGAACAATCACAATACATCTGATTGTTACTTCGATCAGAAAGGATTGAGAATTCCCTAACACAAGCCTATCTAAAAAAACATCTACTCGGACACATACTGTCAGACCTCATTTTCATAATAATCAATCTAGAACATCTAGATCAACAAATGACAGGACACTTTGAAGGAATTATGGAAGGGTCAAAGAAAACATCATACAATGAAACCCATATTGACCTTCCCAAACAAAAGCAACTTTTGATAATGAAAAACAGGCTAAATTTCTACAAAGAAACAAAGACCAACGATTTCATTACTCATCTGAATCTTCATTAGATGTTGATGAGATGACTCAACCCAGTCATTACCAAAACTCTCTCAGGACACCTTCATCTAAACCACAATTTAGAAGGAAATATCAAGAAGTCACCATTATGAATAGGAACAGGAAATCCAAGACCATCATGGCTTGGATTCCTTATTTTAATTTGTTCTTTTTGCTTGGAGGTTCATCCACACAGGTCTAATAGCTTATGGTACGTAGATAGTGGATGTTCCCGACACATGACTGGAGATCGTTCCCTCCTTCATGACTTCAAGCATATACAAGGAACTATTATGGCATTTGGTGGAGATTCACAGGGTGGTAGAATTATAGGTGAAGGATCTGTGACAAATGGGATGCTAAGCTTTGACAGAGTGAACTACTGTGAACAGTTGAATTTCAATCTGCTAAGCGTGTCTCAGATCTATGACAAGAAATATTCCACTCACTTTACAGACACTCATTGCTACATTCTGAAACCAAGATTTCAGATCTCTGAGGAATGGGTTGTCTTAAAGACCTCGAGGAAGAATAATACTTACGTTTTAAACTTGTGTTCTACATCACTTAAAGAAGAAACATGTCTTTTGTCTAAAGCATCATTTGATGAGTCACAGCTTTGGCATAGACGTTCGGGGCACACATGACAGGAACACTTTGAAGGAATTATGGAAGGGTCAAAGAAAACATCATACAATGAAACCCAATATTGACCTTCCCAAACAAAAAGCAAATTTTGATAATGAAAAACAGGCTAAATTTCTACAAAGAAACAAAGACCAACGATTTCATTACTCATCTGAATCTTCATTAGATGTTGATGAGATGACTCAACCCAGTCATTACCAAAAATCTCTCAGGACACCTTCATCTAAACCACAATTTAGAGGGAAATATCAAGAAGTCACCATTATGAATAGGAACAGGAAATCCAAGACCATCATGGCTTGGATTCCTTATTTTAATTTGTTCTTTTTGCTTGGAGGTTCATCCACACAGGTCTAATAGCTTATGGTACGTAGACAGTGGATGTTCCCGACACATGTCTGGAGATCGTTCCCTCCATCATGACTTCAAGCATATACAAGGAACTATTATGGCATTTGGTGGAGATTCACAGGGTGGTAGAATTATAGGTGAAGGATCTGTGACAAATGGGATGCTGAGCTTTGACAGAGTGAACTACTGTGAACAGTTGAATTTCAATCTGCTAAGCGTGTCTCAGATCTATGACAAGAAATATTCCACTCACTTTACAGACACTCATTGCTACATTCTAAAACCTAGATTTCAGATCTCTGAGGAATGGGTTGTCTTAAGACCTCGAGGAAGAATAATACTTACGTTTTAAACTTGTGTTCTACATCACTTAAAGAAGAAACATGTCTTTTGTCAAAAGCATCATTTGATGAGTCACAGCTTTGGCATAGACATTCGGGGCACACAAACTTCAAAAACATGAAACAAATTGGTCAAAGGAAACCATGTCATTGGTTTTCCACAAAAAGAATTTCATTTTGTTAATCAAACTGTTCAGCGTGCCTCAAAGGAAAACAACACAAATCTTCTCACAAAACCAAGCTGGTGAACACAGACAATACTCTATTGAAGTTACTTCACATGGTCTATTTGGACCAACTCATGTCATGAGTATTGGAAAGAAACAATATTGTTTAGTGATCATTGATGACTTTTCACGATTCACATGGGTTTTCTTCTTACTTCATAAAAATGAGGTATCCCAAATCATATAAGAATTTATCACTAAAATTGAAAATCAACTTGATCTTAAGGTCAAAATAATCAGAAGTGATAATGGTACTGGATTTAAAAATGAAAGTATGAGTTCTTTTTGTGCAACGAAAGGCATTGCTCATTAATTCAGTGCAGCTATAACTCCTCAACAAAATGGGGTAGCTTAAGGAGAAATAGAACACTTATTGAAGCAGCAAGAATGATGCTAGCCAATGCTAAACTGCCAATCACCTTCTGGGCAGAGGCAGTTAACACATCGTGCTTTGTACAAAATCGAACTCTACTTGTTAAAGAAAACAACATGACTCCTTATGAACTGCTCTTTCATAGAAAACCATTCATTGGATTTCTTAAATCATTTGGTAGTCCTGTCTCAATATTAAACACCCGAGACTATTTGAGAAAGTTTTTATCTAAGTCTGATGAAGGATTCTTTGTAGGTTATTCTTCTGTTTCAAAGGCTTACAGAGTGTTTAATCCTAAATTAAACATTATTGATGAATCAACAAATGTTCAATTCAAGGAACATTCGTTTCTCAAATCTACAAATGGTCCCGACTAGTTGTTTGATATTGACTCATTTACAAAATACTTTAATCAATTTCACTTTTCTGATGCAGGAAATCTACATTCAAGTGACACTTCGTCAGTTGTAGAAAGAAGAGATGACTTTCCATTGATTCCTCCTACATCTGTTGAATGGATGAATGAAGATGTTCATCTTCAAGCTGATCCCATCAGACAAGCATCACAAAACCTTAGTGTTTCAACTGAAGGAGGTCCAAGCCTGTTACCATCACACTCAGATGATAGTCAACTGAGATCACAAATCAAAAACAAGCTACTCCTCCAGCTAAAACACAAAGGACATCAAATGATGTAAGCAATCATAGTGCTGCTGATGCTGAAGCAGGAACTGAAACAGAGTCTGACAATCTTCATAATTCACAACAGTACAAGATGAATGTGCCTCTGATCATAATGAACTGAATGTCTCCAATCTTAATGTAACCATTTCTGGTGACTCCATTCTAACCACCAGAATACAAAAGAATCATCCTGTTGAAACCATTATTGGCGAACTTAATGAGAGGGAGACAAGAAGCAAGTCCAGTATTGCAAACATCTGTTTGTTCTCATGCTTTCTTTGTCAAACAGTACCCAAGAACATCAAGAGGCACTTCAAGACAATAGTTGGATTGAAGCAATATAGGAAGAATTGCTCCAATTCAAAAAGCAAGAAGTATGGCAACTAGTAGATCTTCCCGAAGGACAACACCCTATCGGTACCAAATGGTTGTACAGGAACAAGACTAATGATAGAGGGATCGTCATCAGAAACAAAGCAAGATTAGTGGCACATGGATACACTCAAGAAGAAGAAATCGACTATGAAAAAGTGTTTGCACCTTTTTCCAGATTAGAAGCAATCAGAATCTTTCTAGCATATTCTGCATCCATGAGATTTACTATTTATCAAATGGATGTAAAGTGTGCCTTCTTGTATGGAAAGATTGCTGAGGAGGTCTATATGAGTCAACCACCTGGTTTTGAAGATCCAGATTTCCCTCATAGAGTTTACAAGCTTGACAAAGCTCTATATGGTCTTCACCAAGCCCAAAGAAAGTGGTATGAGACTCTATCATCTTTTCTTCTTGAACATGGATATGAAAGTGGAAAGATTGATCAGACTCTCTTCAGAGAATAAGAGGAAATACATGTTGTTAGTCCATATTTATGTGGATGACATTATATTTGCTCTACAAACAAGCAACTCTGCAAAGAACTTGAAGACCTAATGCATTCAAAATTCCAAATGAGTGCAATGGGAGAACTCACATTCTTCTTAGGAGTGCAAGTCCAATAGACAACAAATGGAATCTTCATCAACCAATCCAAATATGTGGATACTTCAAGGGTTTGTTAGAAGATAAAATCAAAGTTTAACCTCTTAAACTTTCTGAAAAACGCAGCGGATATATATTTTGAAACATGATTATAAAACTGAAAAATCATGTTCTTTAGGTGACAAATATATGTATAAAACAAACCCATATTACAAAGGATCATATTATGTGAATAAGCAAGCTATGTAAACATAAAACAAGCATTATGGACAGCCATATAGAGTCTGCCATAAACTACCTTTCAGCAGCTCAAAAGGGTCGAGATCTTTGAAGATGATGATGTTTTTGAGCAGCAATCCTTCAAGGTGGAGGACCTCAAATCGTGATACCCAAAAGCCTTCCAAACACTTACTTGCTAGGTAGTGTTACACCAAGCCTTGTCCCTCTTCTTGAACCCGAAATTTCAGCCAACAAGTAGCTTCAAGTTCAGCCAATAATCACTTGGAAATCAGCTAAAGATTTCGAAAATCTTGAGAGAAGGAGAGAAAGACTTTTGCTTATGTGAGAGAGAAAGAGAGTGTTCAAGTGGTTATCATGAAGAGTGTTTTGCTAATTAAGTCTTGCATGAAACAAGACCAAAATACGGTTCCCTAGGCCCTTGGGCGGCCGAGTTTGGTGTTCAAAAGAAATTTTCCCACCCTTTTCATCCTTTATTTTTATAACACTCTTTCAATTAACTAACTTATAAAATTTAAACTTTGTTTAATTTTATAACATAACACTCTTTTATATTTCATTATTTAACCAACTTAAATAATGAAACATAAAATTATCTCATGAACATATTATCCACATAATGACGTTCTATCACAAAAGCAATATTTAGAAAACCAATTTTCTAAATAGGTGTCAAACATTTATTGTATGATCTTATCAATAAATAAGTGTTTGCTAGTGTTTGTATAGCCTGTTATTGGGTATGACCTGACTTGGATCATAACGTACTAACCACATCAATCTTGTATGTGTCTTGGGCATATAAGATCCTACAGATACAATGCTAAAGAAGTTTCATTTTGCTGATTGTCAGTCTATTAGAACACCAGTTGATACCAAAGTGAAGATTGGACTTGATCCAGAAGGCAAATATGTTGATCAGACTCACTATCGATCTATGATAGGCTCACTTATGTATCTAACTGCTAGCAGACCTGATATTATGTTTGGTGTTTGTGTGTGTGCTAGATATCAAGCTGATCCAAAAGAATCATATGTGAATGCAGTCAAGAGGATATTTAGATATCTGAAGGGCAAACCAGCTCTTGGGTTATGGTATCCAAAGGAAGGATACTTTGATCTCTATGCATTCACAGATAATGATTATGGAGGATGCAACTTCAACAGAAAATCCACATCTGGAGGTTTTCAATTTCTTGGTCCCAAATTGGTTTCATGGCAATGCAAGAAGCCGACAAACGTATCTATATCAACAACAGAAGCTGAGTATATTGTAGCATCAGCCTGTTGCTCTCAAGTTCTCTAGATTCAAAACCAGATGCTTGATTATGGTTTTAAATTCTTGCACACACCAATTCATATTGATAACACAGTAGTTATTTTCATAACTAATAATTCAGTTCAGCACTCAAAAATCAAACACATTGAAATTTGATATCACTTTTTGAGAGACTATACTGAAAAGGGGTTGATCAAATTGATTCAAGTACCCACTGAAAATCAATTTGTTGATTTATTTACTAAGGCATTTGAACCTGGTAGGTTTGAATTCCTAGTTCATTCATTGGCATGATTAACCTTGAGTAAAACCAATCAAAACATCAAAAACAAGTAAAAATCTTTAGAAACCCTCAAAAAGAAGTCAAGTTTGTTGAAGAAAAGAATAATGGAAACGATATAATTACAGTCATTATATCATTCACTGTGCTTAATTTCAAAAATTGCAAGACTGTCATGACTTACCAGATATGTTGGTAGGCTCAACTTGGAAGAGAAGATACATGTAGTGATGAATTAAAATCTTATTTAATAGTGAAACACTCATCACAAAGTACAGGTATGTATTGGCTTATCTGAGTGCATGTGTGTGTAGTACCTAAACACACCAGGTAATGATACTTTATGAATCTCTTTCACCTACATCTAGTTTTATCTTTGTTTTGCTGAGCAAAGACCTGATGAAACATGCACATAGTGCAGATGTACTGATCCAAAAGATTCCCAATAAGGAACACATCCAAATTGGATGAATCTACAAAAGCATACATTCCAAGTGAATGAGCAAAAGAATCCCATCATGCATCACCTTCCAAAGTGGAGTGAAAAGAATCCCAATATGGATCATCATGAAAGGATCAAAGTAAAAGAATCCCAATGAGAATTAGTGAAAATGAGTTCTCATAACTTAAGTAACCTGGTAAGGGAAGTTGTGAAAAAGTTCTACCATGCATTGTATAAGGATGGTTGATCTGTGTAAGGTACATATTGAATAATTAAATAAACCAAAAATATTATAAATATCATTTGCATCAAAATATCAACCTGGTATGAGTTTAAGAGGACAAACATACCTTCAATCATCAAGTTCAAAAACATGTCCATTTTATCATAAAGGATGCACATGTGTAATGTAAGATTGATATGATCCCAATAAAAGATATAGTTCTCTTCATTATTAATAATCATAATAAAATTCAAAAAGTTTTAAATCCTTAAAGTTTCTATCCAAATGTGAATATTTTTGTTTACTAGCTTAAATTACTTTCTTAAAAATTCAAAACAAAACAAAAAGAAAATGCAGGTGTTGTTGCAAAATTTATACCATAGTATCTCAGCTTATGCAGATTCTTATGAGCATGACAAGTTCAAGATCAGTCAAGCAACGGGAAACTTGTATCTCTTCTTATATACAGGTCAATCCAAGCAAGAATTGACAACTCCAACAACTACAACTTCATAGGAGAATTCAACCAAAGACAGTCTTCATAACAAGAAAAACCAAAATAGACACATTAGCTTATGATTAAGTTCAAAAGTTAATGTAGGTAAGTGTATTGGTTAATGTGGGTGAAGGTAACCCATGCTTAAAACCAATGCAGGTAACTCTTGATTTCCAATCAAAACTAATGCGGGCAAAGAATGTACTCTACCACATTAGTGTGAATATGATGTCAATGTGGAATTTATTCTATCGCATTTGCTACAGTGAGCAAATGCTGACAAGTTTTGTCAAATGCATTTGTTACAGTAAACAAATGCTGACAAAATTCATTCTATCATATTTGCTACAGTGAGCAAATGCTGACAGGTTTTGTCAACCACATTTGCTACAGTAAACAAATGCTGACAAAATTCATTATATCGCATTTGCTACAGTGAGCAAATGCTGACAAGTTTTGTCAACCACATTTGCTACAGTGAGCAAGTGCTGACAAATTTATTCTATCGCATTTGCCAGAGTGAGCAAATGCTGACAAGTTTTGTCAACCGCATTTGCTACAGTGAGCAATGATAAACAGGTTTTGTCAACCGCATTTGTTATAGTGAACAAATACTAATGAACTCAGTTCTTCCGCATTTGCCACAGTACAAAAATGCGGGTAGAAGAAAGCTCAAGTAACAAAACTTCCGCATTTGCTACAGTGTGTTAATGCGGTTGCCTCAAAAACAAGTTAAAATCTTTCGCATTTGCAACAGTAAACAAATGCGGATGATCCAAAGACTTAAAATTTAACTTATGCATTTGCAACAGTAAATAAATGCACATGACCCAAAGACTTATAATTTAACTTCCGCATTTGCAATAGTAAACAAATGCGGAAGTCCCAAAGACTTAAAAATTACCTTCCGTATTTGCTATAGTGAATTAAAAAAATTGTGACTGCACTTGCTCTGAAACTTGTAAAATTTTGTAAAAGCCATTATTTGACTATTTAAATGAATTTCAAAGGGTCATTTAATACTTTTAAAATCTAAGAGACTACACAGTGAGACGAGCGCAAAAACACTATAAACCCTCTTTGATCATCATCATCAACAACAACCAAAGATTTTAGTGTGTTCACAACCTGTTATTGTAATCAATTCCAAACCATAGTAGCATTGAAAGAAAGGTGAAATTTCCAAAAATCTTTCATGACCTAACTTTCGGACTGTTAAACCAAAAGTGAACGAAGAACCAAATGATAATGAAGAACACACAAAATCCAATTTATTCAAAGATTTGTTATACATTTTTGACATCTATGAACATGAAAACTAAGAGGAATTTTAACTAGCATGAAAAACCTTCATAGTTGTGTTCATCACAAAAATAGAGTCTGATGAAAAATAAATATGTGTGACAAATCAATGAAGTAACGTCTAATAAATGGTTTATTTGAACTTGAAAAACAGAGAAAATGTGATTGTTCTACAACAAATCACTATTTGATGTGACAATAATGAAACAGTGATATCAAACGTTCATCTTTGACCACTATAAGTCAAACTAATCAATTATGCACATGCTTTCTCATCAAAACTATCAAATATGTCTCTTATGCAGATTAAATGGCTAATCTTTAATGGATCAAGCTCTATAATGTTAGTGGTTATTTAGACCCTGATGTACCAGAATCTGAGGGACTCAGAGACATTATCCGATTTATTTCTACAACAAAGGTAGCTTATGCTATCACTGTTAGACCCATCATTTATGAGAATCTCATAAGGTCTTTCTTCAGCTGAAGTGATTAAACCAGATGGTTTTAGAACCTTATCTGGAAGAATTGATAATGAGCACACTTTGATCAAAACTGAAGAGTCTGTGAGAAGACGTCTGCAATTTGGTGATGATGCTAATGCACCAATAGAGTTGGATGAGGATGACATCACTAACTTTTTTGTAGAAATTGGTTATGAAGGGGGATTTGAAGCTAAGCAGATTGTAAAGGGAATAATTGATTTGTCTTGGAGATTTCTAATCCACATCTTTCAGCACTATTTATCCAAAAGAAAAACAGGGTGGAATGATATTCCAATCATCACTTTATGAGCAATTTGTGCTCTATGCACAAACAGACCATTCAACATGTTAGCTTATGTGTTTAATGGTCTGGTATCAAATATTCAAGAGGGAAGGAGACACAAGTTCTTGATGTATCCAAGATTCATTCAATGCTTGATAAATGATGCATTCCCAAATCTAGCTACTAAGGGACCAGATCTAGATATTCCTCATTATGATGCTAAATCATACAAGTACATTAAGAAGAGGGATCCTAGAAACTTCTACAGTGGAGCTCACTCACCTATTCTTCCTTGGATGCTTCAACAGATCAATGCAGAAGAACAAGATGCTCATGATCACAGTGAAGAACAAGTTGCTGATAAGCAAGCTGATGGTATTGAAAGGCAAAGGTTAGTATCACCCCAGGATGGTGCAGGGGGTGATTCTCATACTAAACCTGAAATTCATGACTATGCATCTCCATTTGTGTCTCTACCACAACCATCACCACAACCATTTCCACAACCATCACCTCAACCATCACCATTACAATCTCCCCATAAAACTCCTATTGCATCACCAATAGCCCAACCAATAACATCTCCACCTCATCACTCACTAATAGAACCACCTCATCACTCACCAAAATCACCACCTAACCATTGCCCACCCATGATAACCCAACTAAGTTTGGAGACTCAACCAGCACATGTAAAGCATCCAAATCATCTTCGGATAAGGAGGATCAATGCCTGAAAAGAGAGTAATTTCTGAGACTACTCCCTCAAAGAGTTTTGTTGAATCTAATATAAATAGGTCGGATGAAAAAGATGAGTTAATCTCTGAGCTCTTGCAAAAAGTTGAAAGGATGGAAAGAATACTAAATAGGAGAGCTAGAATCATTGATGATAGTATTCTAGAACTTGATGAAAAGGAGCATGAGTTAAGAGAGCTAAAAGAAAAATATGAAGTTGAAAAGAAAGAGAAAGAGAAAGAGATTGAATACTTAAAAGTTGCTCTTAACCATTCTAGAGAAGAAGTAAGTGGCCATGTTGATACTCTTGCCATTCAAACTATAGCTATGGAAGAGCAAGAGGATATTATTGAAGAACAAGCAGAGATCATCATCTCCAAAGTCAAATTGAAAGCCAAAATAAAAGGATCTATGAACTTGAGATGTTAATTGAGATTCAAAGAAGTGTTGAGGCTGAAGAAAGTAAAAAGAATGAAGAATCAAGTTTAGAAATTATGGTTTATTCTTGACAATCAGATGCTACTCAAACTGAGAAGACTGAATCTGAAGAACTCATGAGTGCTCTAGATAGCTTTACTTCTGAAGAATTCATAATTAATGACGAAATTTGGGATTTTGTTGCTAACCAGAGGACCAACACTGAACCCATTGTGGTCATTCCTTAATCTCCAGTTCCCTTGGAGAAAGAGTTGAGTATGCAAATGGTACCTGCTATGTCATTATCAAAGGAATGAAAATATATTATCAGAGAGTTTTATGAAAAAAAAAAAGAAGCTGATGATTAGGAACAAGTACAAATTGAGGCTAAAAAAGTGCCTGAGGAGATGAAAAAGACTAAATCCTCTTCTGGTCCTCCACTTCAAACTTATACCAGAAAGAGGAAATACTTATCTGAAAAGGAAAAAGGGAAGAGACCAATAGTTGAAGAAGAAAATATGAAGAAAAACAAAAAGGATGATCTAAGAAGTTTGACAGCAATAGTTGAATTCCTAGATGAACATGAGAAGGTTGAGGCTCAATTAAAGAAACAAGCAGCATTCATTGATCTGGAAGAAGGGGAAATAGAAGGAGGATATGATGCTAAAAAGGTTGTAGATATTGACAGTCCTGTGCAAAAAGAAAATTCTATAGACGAAATGGTGTTAAAGGCTCAAACTAATGACCTTATGATAAAAGCCATGTTTTTTTATCAATCACGGGTATGATGCAGATGAAGTATTTAGTATGCATATGAAGGCATGAAAGCAGAAGAAGAAAAAGTCAATAAACTGCTCGACCCCACGGTTGAAACAGATTATGAGAAGTCATTGCATCCAAAGCTCAAAAGCCAAAGTTGTCAGTCATGAAGAAGCAATCTCAAACTCATGAACCTCTACATCTGATCCCTTGCAATGACTGAAAGGGAATGAAGGATTACCTCACAAGTCAAGGATTCACTAAAAGGAAATTGGGAAACATGAAAACCAACTCACTGAGAGCTGCCACACTCAGATTAACAAATGAAAAGAAAAAAAGTTGAAGAGATTAGAAGAAGAAGTCATCAATCAAAAGCCAAGATCAAGAATCTCTACACAAGACATGCAACTTACACATAAAGATCAAGACTATCTAGCACCTATTCTTCACAAATATCCAGAGTGGTTTGCTGAACCCTCCCAACTGAAACTTCAGGAAGGGTTGACCACTGATGAGATGATCAGAGGTGTATCTACTCCAAAAGGCAAAATAGACCAGAAAATTATTGCTTGGAAGTATGATAGTTCATGGAATATGTTTATGGTAAAAAGAATCTCAGGTCTAGTGCATTTTTTACAGAGTACTTTGCTCTAGTAGATGCACTTGAGATTCATAACCTAAAAAAACTAGCTAATCTGGAGCTGATCAACCATAATGCCATGTTTAGATGATATGAGTTTGAAGTTATACTTAAAATGTTCAATAGAACCAACAACTTCAATTCATTAAAAGCAATATGTATGAGAAAAGACAAAACTTTCAAGAACCCTCTAGAGATGAAACAGACAAAACCAACTGAAGAAGTAATGTTTCCAGAACTTAGAGTGAAACCTACTTAATCATTAAAAAGGAAAATGGTGGTTGGTACACATTCCTCAACACCAATCTCAAATATTTATTATGATGAGAAGGCCTATGAATTGGTGATTTAGAGGAAGTGGGGAGGTAAACAAGGTGTTGACATTAGATTGTTCAGTGGCTATGAAGTGAGACTATTGGATCAATCATATATTCACTACATATACACAAGGCACTTTAGAGAGATATCGAAAAATTGGGTCAAGAGGATCTAAATTTCTTTCTAAAGTGTAACAAAATATTAAAGATGGCTTATGATAAGATTAGTGCAAAGAGGGAGAAAAGGAAGAAGAAGAAGACACCTCTACAATTGGGCAACATTGTCAAACTAGAAGTTGATGTAGATGGTTTCCTCTTAATTCACAGGGATGGGCTATCTACAGTGTCTATTTGGGAACCAATATCAATTAAGAAACTACCACTTGAAGCCATTCATAATATGAGCAGAATGAAGATTCATGTACTAAGCAAGGATAAAATGTCTGATGTTCAAGACTTTGTTAACATGATTAAGGCAATTTTGGATCCAGCTCAAGCAGCACCTTTCACACCACCACAAGACCCAGGAGAATCATCACAACCTCAATCACTACCCAAACATTAAAGAACATAGGCTACATAATCCTTAGGGGAGTATTATTAGACCCTGAAAGGATTATGCATGCCAATTCAATGGGTTAGTTAATGGTTGCTTTGATGGATTCCCATAAGTCCAAGAAGAAATGCGGATGAAGATCCTGCACAGAAGAAAAACCAAGTATGGTCGCCTGCATTTGTCAATGCGGAAGACATAAAACAAATACGGACAAGTATTTGTTTTTCAGCATTAACAAATGCGGAAGACCAATCAGTAATGCAGACAAGACATTGTTCATCCGCATTTGCCAATGCGGATGACCAGACAAATGCGCAGGAGTATTTGTTCATCCGCATTAACCAATACGAATGACCAACATAAAAATGCGGATGATCAAGTGAAGAAATGTTGATCAAGTCAACTCATTCGCATTTGTCAATGCAGATGAACAAGCAAAGATATGGATCAAGACTTAGACTAGTTCTGATGTAATAGGTCAGGGGTAGTTTAGTCATTTTGTAAAAGGCATCTTGTCTGCCTATAAATAGAATAGAAAACCTCGTACATGAGGTAACGGTTTATAGACATTGAAAATATTGTCTTTTATTCTCTGTAGTCAATCACCTTCATTATTATATACAAAACAATTTATGAGTATATTCTTGCATAATTGTTTATTGATTGTTTGTTTCCGCCATTCAATCATTAACTCGATCACTATATTCGATCCTTGGTGAGAATCTCACTCTCACTAACCCAGTCATAAGTGAGTTGAATGATAACAAATAAAAATGTGTTAATGATATAAAATTAAAAGGGTTTTTAATTTTATAAACTTAAGGGTTAAGAGTGTAACTTTTTTTATAAAAATTGAAATGGGGGAACCCATTTCAAACTAAAAATTTTGGTAGCCCTTGTGGCTCTTGGGAATCAAGTTTTGTCTTGGGTTTTAAAAGACATAACACACTCTTGCACTCTTCCATCAAACACACACTCTCTCTCACACACACAAGCAAGAAACTCTCTCCAAAGACCTAAAATTTCAGATCCAAGAGGAGAAAAAGGAAGCTAAAATTTTCGGTTTTGTAAGAGGTACAAGAAGAGGGTTCTTGGTGTTGTGCTCCCTAACTGGATAGGTGTTTAGAAGAGCTTGTGGGTATACAGACTTGAGGCTTTCTCTCTTGGGGGCTGGAAATTCAAGAGCATCATCATCTTCATCTCATCCATACTTCAACATCTTGTTCTTGAAAGGTAGTTTCAAGAACACCCTATGGTTTCATTTGATAGCTTGTCTTTTCACATATATTAATGATCCTTGTTCTTGGGTTTTGTCCTTTGGTTAAAATGGTTAAAATTTCAGTTTGTTTAACATACTTTAACCACTAATATCCACTGCATTTTTGAAGTTTAAATGGTTAAACTTGCTTTGATAAACTTGTTACAAAACCCAACATATTTGTTGAAAAAGGATGAGGATGACGAGACAAATAAAGAGGATATCTAGCAATTTTGATATAGGCTAGGGGTGTGCACGTTGCGGTTCAGTGCGGTTAATACAATTTTGAAACCGAAACCGCAAGTTTGGTTAATACCATTTTTTAACCATAACCGTAACTGAAACTTCGGTTAACCACTGGTTATGGTTAATTTGTGGTAATTCGGTTAGCTAACCAATATATTTAACATATGCTTTTAAACCAAAATATTAACTAATAAATTGTTGTTAGGATAGGTTTGGACCAATTTATAAGGGTGTACATGATATATGTAAGGACTATTAAGTCTAATGTAGTCAAAACATTCAAAGCATCCAAAGTCTCTCTGCATGCATGCACTAAAGTACTGAAGTAGAAATGCTTCAGAAGTTTTACATCTTACAAGAGAAATGTTCTAAGTGTAAAATCTTCCAAAGCCAAGACAATATCTTCCAAAGCCAAATATGAAGCCTTCCGACGCTTCAAAGACAAAGTCTTCCGAAGCCAGTTTATGAAGACATATTTCTTTCGAAGACTTTTATGTATATGCTATTATCTGATGTACTTTTCCATAAAGCTGGACCACCTTTCCGCTGCAACTCTGATTGACTCACCAACTTTCATTAGTTAGTGAAAAGGTCCATGCTTTTGGTAAACTCCACATTGAGGTCTTGAGTTTGAGCTTTCTAATTTATGTACTTTATCCTTTTTATAATATATTAGAATATGAGCTATGGCATGTCATAGTCACAAGTCAAAAGGCAATCTGCCTTTTGACTCTACATTTGATTTTGTTGTCTAGTCTTATGTATCTGGCTAGCTTTCAAAGTATGGTCAGTTGTAAGATGTAGTATATGTATCTCAAGTACTTGTAACTTTCCATTATGCTTTGTAGCACTTTGTAATAGAACTTGAGAAGCAATATACAACATTCTTGATAACCAAATACTTGTGTTGTTTGCTATCTTATTCTGTCTCTTACTTACTTGTGTTCTTAGCATTTCTTACTTTACTTAACCAGTTTCCTATTTGACTCATTAAGTGTTCTAAAGAACTCTTCTCAATTGTTTTGTTGTGTTGTTAAAGTGCATAACCCCCTTCTAACGGTCCTGCATTTGGTATCAGAGCCTGTAAAGCTCTTGATATAAGATCTCACCATCTTAATATCCCTCACACATAGAAAACACTTAACAACTCAAATGGCAGCTATCACTAAGGCTGATATGGAAACTAGAACTATGACAAAGTCTACATTGATCTTTCCTAAAGACTATGATACTTGGTGTCAAAGAATGGAAGGCTTTATCAAGTCTCAAGACTCCAGGATGTGGGACTCTGTTATTGAAGGACCTTACATACCAAACACCTTATCTGCTACTGGTGGTGGTATGATTCCAAAGGTTGTGATTGATTTCTCTAATAAAGACTGGAAGAGAATAGAGATTGATCAAAAAGCCATGACAGCCCTTCAAACTGCTCTTCCAAACTCCATCTACAAAGGCTTCAAGAAGTGCGAGAATGCCAAGCAACTATGGGAAGCACTAAAGCCAAGGAGAACAAGATGGCTCTCCTCAAACAATAGTTTGAAAACATCATCTTTAAAATAGGTGAAACCATGTCTCAATAATACTTCAGCTATGTTGAGATTATGGATACTCTAATGAAAATTGGAGTAACTCTTGAGAACAGAGATATTGTGAGGAAGTTCATGTCCTCTCTTCCTAGACAATGGACACATTATTGTGTTGTTATCAAGAGGACTGAGAACCTTAAGACTCTTACTCTGACTGAGTTGTATGGTATTCTCAGTGGATACCAGATAGAGATGAACATGCAAAACTTATCTCTAGCAATCAAATGGGTTCAGCCCTTCATGTGACTAAAAGGGATAGCATAGAACCTCAACATCATCTCATATACTACCCTGAAAACTGACAAAAAGGTCCATTCATCACCTTCCCAGAGACTCCAAAAGAAAGCTACACTCAAGGAAGTCCCTTGAAAGAGACAAGCTCTTCTCATGCCTTTGTTTCTACTAATGAATCCATAGGAAAATTTCTCTTCACCCTTGAAGACTTGGACTGTATCCATCCAGATGATCTGGAATATATGGAGATAGTTCAACATATGGCTCTTCTGCTCACAGAACCAAGAAGTTTTACAAGAGGACAGGGAGGAAGTTTCCTAGCAATGCAGCCAGTGGAAAATTTGGTTTGGATAAAAGCAAGGTAAAGTGTTACAACTATAACCAAATGGGACACTCTTCTAGAGAGTGCAAGGCACCAAGAACAAATGGTGGCCAGACTCAAGCCAAACCAAACTATACTAAGAGAGCTCCCTAGAATGAGAAGCCAAAGCAGCAAGCTGCAGTTGCTGTTGAAGAAGGAGGCTTTGACTAGAGCTTTCAGGTGGAAGATGCATCTCCAAATCAATCACACATGGCTGACCACGATGAAGCCAAGGTATTGGAACATCTTTGCACTCCTAAATGTATTGCTAAAGTTAATAGATACAGGTCCTACAACTTAGAGATGAGATCTGAGCTTGAGTCCTTGAATATTTTAAAATCTTATTTCAAAAAGGCAATAATGATTATAAGTTAAAGATGGAGGACTTAAAGAAAACCATTTCAGTTCTTAAACAAGAGCACACAAATTATAGGACTCAGATCAAGGATCTCATAAACCAAGTTAACTGAATGCCAGGCTGAGCTTGTGATTAGCAAAGCCAGGGTAGAAAACTGTGTTCTTGAAGAAGAGACCTTCAAGAACATGATATCCTCATCCTTGCATGCAAAAGTTTGTTATTAGAAAAAGCAAGGACCGGGATCTTGTGAGATAGCTCCCCCACACATAGTCCTGTCTGTAAGATCTCCTAGGTGTGGAACTTGTGAAGATGAGCTTCCCCTCATAGACCCTTTGACTGAAAAGGAAGAAGAGGAGATGATGAAGAATGGCTCTGAGAGGAGTGAAGAAGAGCATTCTAAGGGTCATCATCCTTCTGAGGAGAGTAAAGCTTTTGGGATGACCAAGTCCAAGAGAAAGAACTTGATCAGAAAGAGCAAGAGAAAGGTAAAGAAGGCTTGAGAGATCAAGGTGACCTTCAGCACTGCACAAATACAAGTCTTTAACTATGCAGGATTTGAAGTGGTTAAAGCTGAGGACACAAACTTGAACTCCAACAACAAGAGTTCGAGTTAATGTCTAAGTCATCCTATTATCAAGAAGAAGGCTAATAAGTTGTGCACCACTACTATACAACATGAACCATCAAGCTCCAAAGGTAGTTCTAACCCCACAAGAATTGCCACATCACCTGAGAAGATGAAGATGGAGAGTGAATGTGATCAAGTTCAGCCTTGTTCACAAAAGAAGACTCCTAGAAGGAAGAAAATAGACTGTGTTATGTGTGGGAGTACCTCTCACTTTTCTAGGATTGTTTACAATCCAAAGAGTACTCTCCACATTACAAAGAAAGAAACTTCTAAGAGTCTAGAGAAGAAGAAGCAAGCTTAGGAAGGAAAATCTCTTTCCTTTAGAAGCTCCAAAATGAAGAATAAGACAAGTGAAAACTTGCCTTCAAAAGAAACTTTGGTCTCAGAAGAAAGTAATACATCCGAAGTACTGAAGCCTGCTACAGTGAAAGCAAGATCTTCCGAATGCCCAGTCATCAAAACTTCCAAAGTCAATAAAACTTCTGACGTATTGAAGGTCAAGTTTAAGCTTCCAAAGGTGGTGTAGAAGACAAAGAAAGACCATGTAGCTAAAAGTTCTTCATCAACTTTAGCAAATGATCCCTCCAGCATGACTATAGGATCAATACCTATTGCATTTTCTTTAACTTCTTTTGATGAGCCCAAGACCAATGAGGCTTGGGTTTCCAAATGTAACTAACCGACTCTTTTATGCAGGAACAACTCAAGACAAACAAAAATGTATGGATCATTGACAGTGGTTATTCCAGGCACATGACAGGCAATAGGTCACTACTCCAAAAGTTTGAAAGAGTTTATGGAGGACCAGTTGCTTTTGGAGGAGATGTTAGGGGTTACATTACAGGAAGGGGCAAGGTCATAAATGGTAAGCTCAACATTGAAAAGGTAATGTTTGTCAAGGAGCTTGGGTACAATCTTCTGATGTATCTCAATTTTGTGATCAAAGTCATAACATGTTTTTACTAAGCATGAGTGCATTGTTCTTAAGCCCGGGGTGGTTATTCCTTATGAGTATATTCTGCTTAGAGCCCTAGGAGAGGGAACATGTACAAGATGGACTTGCAAGAAACATCTCCCTCAGGAGAAGTTTCATGCTTTCTATCTAAAGCAAATAGTGGTGAGTCTTTCCTCTGGCATAAAAGAATGTTCCATGTAAACTTTAAGAATATGAATAAAGTTGTTAAGAATGATTTGGTAACCGGAATGCCAAAGAAAGAGTTTACAAGTGATGATCATTATGTGGCATGCCTAAAAGAGAAGCAACACAAAGTATCTCACAAGACAAAGGAAAGAAACTCCATCACTACTCCCCTACGCTTGTTACATATGGATCTCTTTGGCCCAACCAGTGTAATGAGTCTAGGAAGGACCTCTTACTATTTAGTGATCACAGATGACTTTACAAGATTTACTTGGGTCTTCTTTCTTAGAACTAAGGATAAGACTCCTGAGATTCTAAAAAATTTCATCTTAAAGATTGAGAATCAATACGATCACAAGGTCAAAACCATAAGATGTGATTAGGGAACTAAATTCATGAACCAAATCCTTGATACATTTTGTGATGAAAAGGGTATTACAAGACAATATAGTGCTCCCAGGACTCCTCTGCAAAATGGTGATGCTGAGAGGAGAAACAAGAAACTTATTAAAGTTGCAAGAACTATGTTGTCTGACTCTAAACTGCCCATCACCTTCTAGGCAGAGGCAGTCAACATTGCCTGCTATGTGCAAAAGAAAGTTTTAGTGGTTAAGACTTATGGTAAGACTCCTTATGAACTTTGGCACAAGAGGAAACATTTCATTGGTTTTCTTAGGTCATTTGGATATCCTTGCACCATCTTGAATACCAAAAATCAAATTGCAAAGCTTGTTGAGAAATCAGATGATGGACACTTTATTGGATACTCTTCCCAAGCTAAGGCTTATAGAGTATACAATCTCAGAACCATAATTGTTGAAGAGTCAGCCAATGTGACTTTCAATGATCACACTCCCAGTGTGAAAGGTTCTAGCCCTGATTAGCTATTTGATCATGATTTAGTTACCAACTGTTTTAACAAATCTTATGAGCATGTTTTAGGGTCTACAAATATATTGCCTACAAGTGATCTTGATCCAAGATTTGAGCTAAGAAGACCTTCAAGCTACACATCTTCAGCTCTAGTGGTAACCAATCCTGCAAATGAAGCTTCTACCAGTACATCAATGGCAAATCCTGCTGATACTTCTGGGGTGCCTTCAAATTCCAGCTTAGAGGCTCACAACTCAGAGGAAGGAGCTTCAAATGTTGGAGAACAAGGTGGTGGTAATAGTTATCAGGAATTTCTTGATGTTGATAACCACTCTGTGATGACAACAGAAATGATGTCACACAGTCATTGGATCAAGTTAATCTTGATAAGTGTGCTGATGTGGAAGGTGAATCCTCATTGCAATATCTAAATTTCTCTAATTTAGATATGTCTAAGAAATTTTCTATGATCCCTCAGTTAAGAATCCACAAGTCTCACCCTTCCACAAACATCATTGGAGATGTTGATACAAGGGTAAGAGCAAGAGGACAAACCCATGATGCAAATGTTTGTCTTCACTCTTGTTTCTTGTCCTAGATAGAGCCAAAGAAAATTGATGATGCTCTAAAGGATGGAAGTTGGGTTGAAGCTACCCAAGAGGAGTTGCTTCAATTCAAGAGGCAGATGGTTTGGAACCTATGTCCTCTTCCTTATAGGAAGACTACTATAGGAACCAAATGGGTGTTCAGAAATAAGAAGGATGATAAAGCACTTGTCATCAAGAACAAGGCCAGACTAGTTGTTCAAGGGTATACTCAAGAAGAAGAAATTGACTAAACAAATGTCTTTGCTCATGTAGCAAGACTGGAAGTTGTTAGGATATTCTTGGCATTTGCTACATCCAAGAACTTCAAGGTCTATAACTTGATGTCAAGTATGCTTTTCTAAATGGGTGATTGATGAAGAGGTGTATGTCAAACAACCACCTAGCTTTGCAGATCCTGATCATCCTGATTATGTCTCCAAGCTTGGCAAGGCTTTTTATGAGCTGCACAAAACACCAAGGAAGAGGTATGAAACTCTATCTGAGTATCTTTGTCAGCATGGCTACAAGAGGGGTACTATTGATGGAACTCTCTTCATCAAAGGAACTGGCATTTTGCTAGTTCAAGTATATGTGGATGACATTATCTTTGGGTCAACTAATTCAAAGCTCTACAAATACTTTGAAAAGATGATGAATACATGTTTGAAATGAGTGCCATAGGGGAACTCAATTTCTTTCTAGGAATTCAAGTGAAGCAAGTTTACAATGGCATCTTCATAAGTCAGTCAAAGTATGTTCAAGACATACTTAAAAGATTCAATATGACTGATTGTAAGGTTGCTAAGACACCCATAGCCAGAAACCACTCCCTTAGACCTGATCTTGAGGGGGAGTGTGTTGAGAAGTATCTCTTTAGGGCGATGATTGGGTCGCTCATGTACCTCACAGCTAGCAGGCTTCATATCATGTTTGCAACATGTATCTATGCAAGATATCAAGCCAACCTCAAGATGTCACACCCAATCACTATCAAAAGAATTCTAAGATACCTCAAAGGTGCGCCATCACTTGGCCTTTAGTATCCAAAGAACTCTGAATTTAATATGTATGCTTATACAGATGGTGACTATGGTGGCTGCAACATGACTACATCAGAGGGATGTTAATTTCTTGGTGGAAGGATAGTCTCTTGGCAATGTAAGAAACAATCCTGTGTATTTGCATCAATTGTTGAGGCTGAATACATTGCTGCTGCAAGCTGCTATGCTTAAGTTCTTTGGATTCAAAATCAGATGCTGGACTATGGATTCAACTTCAAGGAGACTCCCATCCACATAGACAACCACAATGCTATCTCAATCACAGAAAATCTTGTGCAGCACTCAAGGACAAAGCACATCAATATTAGGTTACATTGATTAGAGATAACTTTGAAAAGGGATTAATCAAACTAGTCAAGGTTAACACAAATGAACAATATGTTGGTCTATTCACCAAAGATTTTAATGGACAAAGATTCAAATATCTTGTATCAGTTATTGGGATGATTAACTTTGAGTAGCTTTTTCTTAAAACTTAATTATATTATTTCTAAAACCTGTGTGTCCTGTCTATTTTATCACCTTCATAAGCCCTTGTTCTCTTTGGAAGTAAAATCTTTTTAAAAGAAATTCCTTAGATTTTTGAAAATCTTAACCTCTTTATCCTTTGGAAGATTTAAAATTACCTTCGAAAGAAACTTATGCCTTAGCAAACAAATATCTACTTAAGTAGTTTTACCTTCGGAAGAAATTTCTGAAATATCTTCCGAAGCTTAAAATCAACTTAAATACTTGTATTTTTTATAAGAACAATTTTTTTTCCGAAAGCAATTTCTCTTCGGAAGTGTTTATTCTTCATAGAATAAATAATCTGAGTTTTTAAATCTTTTCCAAAGCAAAATTCTCAAAATTTTTTGAAATATCTTCTGAAATCAACTTGCCTTCGGAAGCTTTTCTTCAAAAAATTCCGAAGCAAAATAACCTTTAAAAGATTTCTCGACTTCCAAGAAAACTACTTTTTGGGCAAAAGATAACTACTTTTTCAGAGGTGGGACCAACTTTCAGATTTCAAAGTTTATCCTCTTTCATTAACTTTGTCTTAGATCTTTTTCATATATAAACCAAACGGTTCCCCCTCTTTTCCAATCTTCTTCATCTGCACTATTTCTCTAACCTAAATTCTCCCAAACCGCCTTTGTTCTTCATCTTCCTTCACCCTTAAGCTTCTCAAAATGGCCAATCTAAATCTCCAAAACAATTCTAATTTCTCCATGCAACTTCACAAGCAACACAACCAGGTTGCTTTGTTAAACTCTGAGAAAGATGATAGTTTCTCAGAGATTTGTTGTTTTTTGGCGTTGTCCAACTACTTCACCTCCCTTACCGTTGATCCTACTCTTTATGAGGATTACTTGCTTGAATTTTGGAAGACCTGCCAAGAGGTCATTATGGATGGGGAGAAGGCACTATCTGACATAGTGCAAGGGAGATCAATCTTTATCACTCCAGCCATCATCAACAATCATCTTCAGCTAGATGATGAAGAAGGTGAGTTTTTCTTCCCAAAGGAGGCTTTTAATCATTCTTTTGAGCAGATGGGCTTTAAGGGAGATTTCTCTATAAAGACCTTCAAGAAAGGGAAGGTCTCATCCTAATGGAAATACCTGCTTCATGTGGTTATCCACAACTTGTCCAACAAGCATGGAGGATGGGACCAGATTCCTGAGGATCTCTCCTTCATAGTACATGGAATGGTTTAGGGGGTTAGTTTTAGGTACTCTCATTTTGTTTACACAAATTTACTTGCTAATTTGGACTCCTTAGAGTATTACATGTTTCTAGATATGTTCAATATATTCTCAACTATGAACTGGGCTCATAGTTGAGGAAAATAGGTAATATTCTTAAATTAGGACAAATGAAGCCTGGCATCTTTAAAATCTTGAAGAAGCCAATTGTTGGCTTCTTAGGGGTAGAAACAGCCCTTGTCCCAAAAATGCTAGAGCTCCTTGCTCAAAGTGACAATCTAGCAAAACAAGCTAGTGTAAACCCACACCTTCTACCTCCCAACCACTAAAAAGGCCTCACATCACCCTCACTTATAAAAGAAAATCCAAACAAACCCCTTCTCAAGCTATTGAGTCTGTGTAGGCCCCCAGATACTCACCCATACAGGATAAAGTGGATACTAGAGCTCCCACTTCTCCAGAGGAGCAAACCACTCCCATCTCTTCAAGGATCAGTGCTGAGGTTCTCATGCTCAGTCTAAAGAGCTCACAAGCCCAACTGCCTTAAGCCTTCAGTCTGAGTCTTAACACTCAGGTGAACAACCTTTAGGGGACAGTTACCATCCCTAGCCTCTAGACTTAAACCACCCAATTCCCAACCTTGACTTCTATACTGATGAAGATTTAGGTTTTAGTGAGCACCATGAGTCTATCTACTCCTCCACTACTCAAAGAGAGATTAGTGCTCCTAAGTCACCTATGTCTAGCCCACATCAGTCACTTATTACTAAGGTGGATACTTCTAAACATGTTCAGAATATCCATATGGAAGAGGCTCTCACTTCAGCAAGTGATTACATCATTCAGACCTCAACCATGGCAACTCAGCCTATTGACACTTCAACTGAAATTGTCAATGAGCAGAGGAAAACTAGCAGCCAAGAACTTCATGTTGGTGATGAGAGAGAGGACTTTGATTCAATTCTCTCATTCCCCCATGATTCTTCTGATGAAGATGAGGGGAATCTGAGGCTAAAGGTGCAAAAACTATCAAAAACATGCACCTACCTAGTCTCCAAGGTTAGTCATCTTGAATCTCAAGTGACTACCTTGCAAAGGAGGGTCAATGATCAGAAACTCGAGATATCTTATCTTAAGGAAAAACTAGCTAGGAGACCTTTAAGAAGAGCTCAACCAGGAATACAAGAACCTGTGAATATGATTGATCTAACCTCTAGCTCATCTATGCAAGTGGATGATGCTACTAAAAAGGAAGAGAAAGTCATCATAAACATAGAATCTGGGAGTTCTTCACAGAGCATGGATATTGAGGACTCACCATCCTCACTTGCAACTGTCCATACTCAACAACTTCTTCAAGTTCAAATTAATGTGGATTCTATAGACTCCTTCATTCAAAGTCTTTTTGAGGAAGGAATACCAAGGGAGTGTCATCTCCACTTCAAGGAACTTCCAACTACATCATAGGCTGGATGTATAATGCACACAATATAGCCCTGATTCTTCAAAGAGTTCAAGGTTAGCAAGAAGTCTTCAACTTTTAGACCCTGAACTACTATGAAGGTCTTGACCTTATCAACATGCCACTTGTCAATCCAAGCCAATCTTGACAAACCTATAGGTTGGCATAAAGGATTCAGGATAGAATTACTAAAGAATTCAGTCTTAGAAAGAGACAAGGCAATTAGGTGATACTCTTGGTCAACTAGATGTTAAGGCAGACCCTAAGATTAGCTTCGAAGGGGAAACCTTGACTGAAGGCCTAGTGGTAGAGCCTGAGATCCCTATCTCATCATCATCAATTTTTGTAGAGATTCATACCTTTTTGAGACACCTGCTGGCGAAGGTGCTTCTCAACCTCTCTCTAGCCAGAGCTTGGAAGCTACACCAAGCAATGAAGGCCAAAGCTCTCTCCACCTAAGTCACAAAGGTCTGTGAGTGACAAAGGGAAAAGAAAGATGACTTTTAAGGAGATTGAAAAGGAGAAGAGAGAGAGGAAAAGGAAGCTAGGGGAGAAAGTTCCTCTTCTAGGTCTACAAGACTCATGGAAACTGCAATCAGGGTTGCCCCCAGACCAAACACTCAGGATGATGAGTTAAGGGTGGTCAGGATCAATTACTTGCAGACCAGGACCTATGACATTAAAAATGTCATTTCTCTCCCCTTAGAGGAATTGAATGAACCGGTTGACATGGAGAGGTCAAAGGAGAAGAAAGAGGCAGAAGATGCAGAGCTACTAGTACAATCAAAGAAGACAGAAGAAAGAAAAGATTGTACAAGCATGTCCCTACTCTCTCCCCAGTTCAAGAAAGTCCTGCATATGAGGATGTGGTTTAACAAGAACCTCTTGTAGATAAAGAAGAAGACAAGATCAAAATGATCAACTACCTGAGTGCCACAGACCTCTATCAAGAAGAAGCACTTCTTCCCGTACCCTATGACTATGTTGAGTTTGAGTATCTAAAACAACTTGAACTTGAGATAATCAAGGAAAGAAAGATAACTATAAGGAAGCTAAGGGAAGAAGCTTCTAAGTCAAGAGCCATCATCCAAAAGAGTATAAAGAAGTCTGCAGACAGGCAGAGGATGATGAGCTTCTTGAAGTTGTATGGATTCTCCGGAGGAGACTTGGTTCAATGTCTCTATCCACTATGGATGAGCATATTAGGGTGATCAAATAGCAGATAAAGAGTAGAGAGCTGATTGACTTACATTCCCTTCCAAGTCAAGCACCACCTAAAATGGAGGTTAAGGTTGAACAACCAGAGACAACACAACTCAGACCTCCTGCTGAGTCTCAGCAAGCTTCATCTTCTGATCCACTGCAGGGTCAAACTCTCTCTACTTCTGAACCTGTGAGAGAGGAAAACCCAACTGAGAAAAACAATGAAGATAAATCAGGTACTATTGGCCAATCTTCTCAGTTAAAAGAAACAAAGAGAAAGAAAAGGATGGCTTCTAAACCAAAGCCAAAGAAGAAGAAGAAACATTATTTTCTGAACCTTAGGATGAGTCAGAACATCCTGAGGATGTGCAGCCATAGGATGCTCCATTAACTCTCATTCCAATAGATCCTCTAGCATAAGAAAGACCTATCCTATCCTGGACATATACCACAAATCCGAAAGGTGGCATGTCTTTAGAGATCATGGAATTAGAATGTCTACACATGATAAGACATAATCAATCTGCCTCTATATGATCTCTTTGACTTGAGAATACACTTTGATAGTTTGAGGGATCCTGATCATCTCATGAAGAAAGGGCTAGTCGTTATCCAAATGAGGACTGTCAATATCTGAAGTCTTTAAATGTTTTGGTAGCATCAGCCTTGGGAGAGTTTGTATAGATTATATGACGAGGCTGAAGCAACCAAACACCCAAAGTCTTTCCTGCATGCATGCACATGAGTACTGAAGAAGAATGCTTCGGAAGTTTCACACAAGCAACAGAAATATTCTAAGTGTGAAATCTTCCGAAGCCAAGACCAATATCTTTGAAGCCAAAGATGAAGTCTTCCGAATCTTTAGAGACAAAGTCTTCCAAACCCAACATTTGAAGATAGATTTCTTCCGAAGACTTTTAGTATACATGCTTTATCTGATGTACTTTACATAAAGCTGGACCTCTTTTCCGTTGCAACTCTGTAAAGTCACCAACTTACATGAGCTGGTGAAAAGGTCCATGCTTTTAGTAACTGTACATTAAGGTCTTGAGTCTGTAACTTTCTACTTATGTACTTTATCGTTTCTGTAATAGATAAGGGTATGAGCTATGGCATGTCATAGTCACTAGTCAAAAGGTAACCTGCCTTTTGACTCTATAATTGATTTTGTTGTGTGTCTAGTCAATTGTATCTAGCTGGTCTTCAAAGTATGGCCGGTTGTAGGATGTAGTATAAGTATCTCATGTTCTTGTAATTTTCTTGTATGCTTTGTAACACTTGTAATAGAACTTGAGAAAGCAATATACTGCGATCTTGAAAACCATCTCCTTATGTATCTTGTTCTTTTGTTCTGTCTCTTAATTACTTGTGTTCATAATTTCTTTACTTGTGGTTAATCCAGTTCACTGTTTGATTACGTTAAGTTGTTCTCTTTGTGTTGTTGTGTTATAAATGACCCCCCTTCACCGTCCTGCATTTGATATCAGAGCAATCCAGACTCTTGATATAAGATCTCACCATCTTAAGATCCCTCACACACACAAATACTCAACTTATCAAATGGCAGCCATTTCCAAAACTGATATGGAAACTAGAACCATGAACAAGTCCTCACTGATCACTCTTGATGATTTTGACACCTGGTGCCTGAGAATGGAAGTTTTCATTAGGTCTCTAGACTCAAGAATGTGGGAGTCTGTTGAGAATGGACCTTACATACCAAGCACCTCTTCTGCTACTGGTGGTGGTATGATCCCCAAGGATGTGGCTAACTACTCAGATGAAGACAGGAAGAGAGTAGAGATTGACAGAAAAGCCATGACAGCCCTTCAGAGTGCTCTTCCAAACTCTATATATTGAGGTTTCAAGATATGCAAAACAAGTGAAACTGATGTATGAGGGTTCCTCTGAAGCCAAGGAGAACAAGAAGGATCTCCTGAAGCAGCAGCAGTTTGAAAACTTCACCTTCAAAGTAGGTGAAACCATAACTCAACAATACTTCAGGTATGTTGAGATTGTGGATACCCTTGTGGATGGAGGAGTTGCTCTTGAAAACAGAGACATTGTAAGGAAGTTCATGTCCTCACTTCCTAGGCAATGGACACACCACTGTGTGGTTATCAAGAGAACTGAGAACCTGAAAACTCACTCTGACAGAGTTGTATGGGATTCTCAATGGCTACCAGATGGAGATGAACATGCAAGGTTCATCTGGAAATTCCAATAATCAAATGGGTTCAGGCCTTCATGTGGTTGAAAGGGATAGCATAGAACCCCAACATCATTTCATATGCTACCCTGACAACTCAACAAAGGGTCCTTTCATCACCTTTCAAGAGACACCAAAGGAGAACTACACTCAAGGAAGCCCATTCCAAGAGACAAGCTCTTCTCAAGCTTTTGTGTCTTCTTGTTAGGATCTCAGCCTCTTGGTTTAATCGATTGAACAGATATAGCAGCGGAATAGCTCAGAATTAGACAAATTCAAGCAAGAACATTCGATATAAAGCGATAAAAGAATTTTGTTATAGAGAGAGAAATATCTGACAAAAGGAATATTGCATTAAGATTGTCGGCCTCAATGGCACGATTACAGGTGAGTCATCTTTCTTATAAAGGAAAGAATGACGTAGGCTGATGTCACTTGAAAGTGACATGTAACCGTTTTATAACTACTGATGTTTAACAACTACTGAAGATGTCAACAACTGACATCTTCTTACAAATGTTCCTAAGTGTTAAACATCTTATTTACAACTACTGAAAAACATAAAACTACTGATACTACAACAACTGAAGAACAACCTCTTCAGTTGTTTACAAGTACTGAAAAGGAAACAAAACTACAGAAAAGTAAACAAACTACTGAAAGGAAAAGAAAACTACTGATGAAGAAAAACCATCACAACAACTGAAGAAGCCCTCTTCAGCTGTTGTCATCAGCTGTTAGCATCAGCTGATGTCTTCAGTACTTGAACATCAGACTTTGTCTTTCAGCTGTTGATCTTCAGTCTTTGTCTTCAGTACTTGTTGAAGTCTTCAGACTTTAGATCTTCAGCTGTTGTCTCAGTCTTTGTCTTCAGTACTTCAGAAATACTTCAGCAGTTGTATTCTTCAGACTTTGTAGAACAGCTGATCAGGTCTTCTTCAGCTGTTGTGATGTCCTGTGGGACTTAGAGGTTTCTCTGATCAGGCTCATTGTTCTTTTGGTCCAACAAACTCCCCCTGAACCAATGCAGCCAAAACCTCTAAGTTATTGACGAGTCCCACTTATTTTGGCAGATAGATTGGTCTTTTTATCCTCTTGATCAGATGAGAAGTGACCCTTTTTCAGCACCGGCCTGGGAAGAAGTCTCTGATGATCTGTTTTGCATGATATGGTTGGGAGCTCTGTATTGGGGACTTGGACACTGAGCTGTTACCCCAACCATGAGATCTACTTCCCGTGTATCAGCCTATAGGATTCCCTGGTGTAAGCCCTTAGAAACATGATTGCTCATCCATTGTCAGCACCTCGGGCACACCATCAAACAATCCTTCTCGGCCATACACTTCAGAGATGTACTTGGCCTGTTTTCCATTCTTGAGCTCAACCGTGGTATTTGTCTGTAAGCAAACTCATCTGGATGAGTCCCTTCTAAGAGCAGGTTGAGCTCATCTTGTTTGAAGTTTTCAAGTCTTTTGTAAACCAATCCCTTCTTTATGATTTTATTCTCCAACATCTTTTGGGGTGGTTGTTTGGCTTCATAAGCTTTCTTGAACTCTTCTACAATTTCCCAAGGGGACACTACAAGAACCACAGTGATGTCTTCGTCGACAACCCTCTTCACTTGGCCCTTGTATTTTGAAGGAATTTCTTTCTTGACAATCTGTGTGCCACCCTAGGATCAGGCCATATCCTTACTTTTTCCCTTTGGTATTGAAAGGTATTAGCAAGGGTGTACAATCTTAAGACTTCTTTCTTCATGCTAATCATTGAAGAGGATGTGGCATATGCTTTGTCAATGCTTTTCAGCATTTCCTCATCATGTCTTTGCATCTGTTCCTCTTCAATCTTTATCATCACATCATGCATTTGAGAAGCAGGAGTGATGGACATTGGATTAGCCTTAGGCAAAGTGATAACTGCAGAGAGTGGCAGTCTGTCTTCATCCTCCTCTTCTTCTTCATCAGCCCTCAGTACCTTTCTTTTCTTTTGTCTAGGTACATCACTGGCAGTGGGTTTTGGGGGTAAAGGATTTGGTTTTGTGGGTTGGATGGTTGGTTTAGAGGGTAAAGGGGTTGTTTTAGTGGGTTGTGGAGGTAGTGATTTTGAGGATAGAGGCTTTTCAGACTGTTTTAGCATTTTGGCTGTAAGGGAGGCTTTAGTAAATTTTGTCAGTTCTTTTCGGTTCCCAACCCCAGCTTCATTTAATGCCTCAATCACTAAACCTTGGAGTATGCTTCAGACGAACAAATCTTGGTGGTTATTGCCAAGATGTTGTCCCTGGTCCAGGCCTTATTTCTATCAGAGATCTTCCCAAGTATTTGGCTACAAATCTAATCATTATCTCCAGCCTTTCTCTTTCTAAGGCATCATAACTAGCCCATCTTGAGTTGATCTCCTCTGTCTCCAACCTTCTGATCTCGGAGTCTAGTTGTTGGATGTCAAAAACCTGCCTATATAACTGATCAATGATTTTATCCATTGAACGGTTATGGTTGGCATCAGCTTCTTTCACCATATCATTCAGCTCCTTCTCCTTCTCAGACTCTCCTTTCCTCTTTTGATATGTGACATGAAAGTCTTTTTGACTTTCATTCACTTCAGCTCTCTTCTCACTCTCTTCTCCTTCTCATGATCAAACTCAGTCTTCACACTTATAACACCAACTCCTTCTCATTACCTTCTTGATTCTTCTCTTCTCCCCATCTGTCCTCTTCTTTTTCCTTTAACTGACTGACTCTCCCCCTTTTTGGTTGCATTGGGTGCAAGGGTTTGAGCAGTAGAAAGTGATTTGGTCACCAACTCCTCCACCAGGGGTTGTATTATTGTAGGAAGCCTCTCATCAATGGCTTTGATCACTATATCTGTGATCATGGGAGTGATGAGAGGTAGGGATTTTTGAAGGTTAGCAACTGATTGATCAGGATGGTTCTGTTCCTGAGAATCAGTGCCAAAAGCAGAGGCTGGTGGCTTGGAAGTATGTATTGGCTCAGTGTTTAGGGGACCTTCAGAAGAAGGTGCCATCTGTGGGTGTATTGTGGTGGCAGATGGACTTTCATCCTGAGACATCTTGGCCAGCAGCTCTTTGAGTCTGCTAACCTCATCCTCTAGGATGGTGTTTTGAGCAACTACATCATAGAAGAAGCTCAGGTCATCATCAGTTGATACTGAATCACCTGACCTCCTGACAGAGTCAGGATTAACATGCCTTGAGTGTAGATCAATTATAGCATGTGCCCCTTGTTCTTGGTTCTGGGGACTTCCAGCCTCAGGACTATGTCCTTCATCAGCTGTTGCCGCTGGTGAGGTCTTAGAGATGTTACCAACTGCACCCTGGTCATTTGCTGAGTCAGAGGCAGTGGCAGCCTCACCAGAAGTTCGCACCTCCTTGTCTACACCAGGAGATGGAACATGATAACCCCTGTGCTGTGGGTTGACAGAAGCATTGTGATCCTCCCCTCAGGTGTTGAGGTTATCCCAGTAGTGATTGGTGTCTGGGTGGGGGGTGAGGAATGCAACTGCGTCAGCACTTTTGCAACAATTATTGTAGGGCTTTGAGGGGCGGTTGCATCAGGAGAGGGTGTGGAAGCAGTGTGCACCCGGGGCGAGTGGTGCTCTTCAATGGTAATCCCCTCAAGTGAGGAGGATCCCAGCAGTGTGGCTTCCTTTGAGTGGTTGCATCAGGTTCCTTTTGAGAGGAAACCTGAGCGGCTTCGGTTGGTGGAGTCATAGTCTCTACTGGGGGGTTATTTC
The DNA here is from genome assembly GCA_025506515.1 of Flaveria trinervia. NCBI lineage: Eukaryota > Viridiplantae > Streptophyta > Magnoliopsida > Asterales > Asteraceae > Flaveria > Flaveria trinervia. Next base: position 23,635,341 of record CM046455.1, on the reverse strand, counting down.
CAGTAGAGATAACCTGCTTTGGTGCAGCAGGAGCATCCTCAGGGGACTCAACTCCCTGAGTAGCCTTCTTAGGCTTCTTCTTTGTGGGTTTGGAGGGGACTTTGGATGTGGAAGTGGAGGCTGTGGGTTCCAGCTGCGTGGGTTTGCGCAGCTTGGCAGCCTGTTTAAGAGTTTGGTCAGTGTTGTGTCGGGAGTATACCTCCGGCAATACAGCCAAAGCAGGGACTCCCAGACCAACTAGTCCCTCAGCAGAAAGCTGATTCTCTATTATGGCCATTATAAACCGAGGATATAGTATCCAACGGTTAGAAAGTGGTTTTGTGGCCATATCCTTGATTTCAAGAAAAATTATTTCAGAAAAGTTTAGTGGTTCTTGTTCAAGGATAGAGAACAGTACCTGTTGCCATCTGGAAGACAGTTGATCCCAAGAAGAAGTCTTGAGGCCAGGCAAACATTTACCATATGAAATATCAAGCGTTCAGCATCTGGAAAATGTTTCTTCAGGATGGTCGAAGCACTAAGATCGCCTTGATATCCATGTTGTCCAAATGAAAGATCAAGTTGGCGCTTAGGATATCCAACAGGGTAGGCAGCATCATCTAATAGTAATATCTGGCGGATGGTAGCAGTAGAGATGACCACCTTATGAGAGTTGATGGACGAATGGATAGATTCTCCATTAACAGTTGCATTCGTCCAAAACTGATGTAGCGAATCGGCATAAATGATTGGATTTAGGAGGAAGGCCGTTTTCAGTGGTGATTGGACCATAAGATCTATAGCATTATCGAATTTGGTCCAGAAGGGCGATTTAGTGAGGTACGCGACACAGTTGTGTCGAGCTTGAGGCATGGTCGCCATTAATGAAGGTGAAAGATTTTCAGAGCTTTTGAAATTTTAGGTCGTGAAAGAATGAAAAACTCTGAAAGAGGGATCAGGTATATATAGGGTACGGGTTATGAAACGACTGAAGGTTTTGGTGTTAGTCATCAGTATTTGAAACAACTGATGACGTGGTATTAACTTTCAGAGGTTTGAAACGACTGATGGTATTGGTGTGGTCAGCAGTTATAAAACAACTGAAGACATGGTGTTTACAATCAGACGTTGAAACAACTGAAGTCTCTGATTTAGGCATCAGTAGTTTAAAAAACTACTGAAGACAAGTTGGACTTCAGATGTTGAAACAACTGAGGACTTGGTATTAGTCATCAGTAGTTGTGAAACTACTGAAGACCCTGGTTGTGCCATCAGTTGTTGTAAACAACTGAAGACTTGGTGTTAGTCATCAGTAGTTGTGAAACTACTGAAGACATGGTATTGCTTCAGTTGTTTATGAAGAAACAGCAGTTTGTGAACTACTGAAGAGAGAGTACTCATCAGTAGTTGTCGTCAATTCATAGCCTTTCAGCTGTTTCATACTGTCCTCAACACTACTCATCAGCCTTTTTGCTGTTTTCAGTTGTTTCATAGGACATCAGTACTTATCTGTTTCTACTGATTTCAGTAGTTGTAACTACATCAGTAGTTTAGAACAGATAAAGTACAGTTAAAGCATTTAGCCTTCAGTAGTTATAAAAACTACTGAGGGTAAAATAACTCATCAGTACTTATATGTGACATGGTTACCAATGATCATCAGTAATTACTGAGATCATCAGTAGTTGTCACTTATTCTAGCTGCAGCATACCAAGCCTTAACACCAGGTTGTGGAAAGTTGAACTATCCAAAGGCTTAGTAAAAATGTCTGCAAGCTCATCAGCACTAGGCACAAACATAGGATTAATTAGACCCTTTTCAAAACAATCTCTTATAAAATGATGTCTAATTTCTATATGTTTGGTCCTAGAGTGCTGGACTGGATTTTTGACAATGCAAAGAGCTGAAGCACTATCCATTAATAATGGAGTCTTAGTCTCTGTAATGCCATAATCCAAAAGTTGATTCTGAAGCCAGAGTATTGGGATGTACAACTTGCAGCAGCAATGTACTCGGCTTCAGCAGTGGATGTAGCAACAGATGTTTGTTTCTTACTCTGCCAAGAAATCAAACAGTTGCCTAGGAATTGACATCCACCAGAAGTTGATTTCCTGGTCAACTTACCCCTGCATAGTCACTATCAGAGAAAGCAACTAATTTGCAAGAATGTCCAGTGGAATACCATAAGCCTAGAGATTGTGTACCTTGCAGATATCTAAGATCCTCTTGACTGCAATCAGATGAGACTCCTTAGGTGCAGCCTGAAATCTAGCACAAACACATGTAGCAAACATAATATCTGGTCTAGAAGCTGTTAAATACATCAAGGAACCAATCATACATCTGTAAAGAGTTTCATCAACAGCTTTACCTTTCTGATCAACATCCAATTGTGTGGTGTTGCACATGGGAGTAGAACAGGGTTTACAGTTTTGTAAATCAAACTTATTCAAAAGATCTTTTGTGTATTTAGACTGATGAATGAAAATTCCATCAGCTTTTTGTTTGATTTGCAAACCTAGAAAGAACTGTAATTCTCCCATTGCACTCATTTCAAACTTCTGTTGCATTAAGTTTTGGAAACCTCACACAATTGGGGATCAGAGGATGCAAATATAATATCATCAACATAAATTTGAACAAGTAGCTTATGCTGATCCACCTTCTTAATAAATAAAGTTTTATCTATGGAGCCTCTAGTGAAATTATTCTGTAGAAGAAAGTTTGATAAGGTCTCACCAGGCTCTAGGTGCTTGTTTCAACCCATAAAGAGCTTTATCAAGCTTATATACCCATTCTGGGTGCTTATTATCCTCAAAGCCTGGTGGTTGACACACATAAACTTCTTCTTTTATGTTACCATATAGAAAAGCACTTTTGACATCCATTTGAAAAACTTTAAGATTGTGGAGTGCAGCATAGGCTAAAAACAATCTAATTGCCTCCAGTCTGGCTACAGGGGCAAAGGTTTCATCATAATCAATACCTTCTTCTTGTGCAAACCCCTGCACAACCAGTCTGGCCTTGTTCTTAACAATTAGCCCATTTTCATCAGTTTTATTCCTAAACACCCATTTAGTGCCTATTGCACACTTACCTGGGGGTAGAGGAACAAGCTCCCACACTTGCTGTTTTTTGAACTGAAGAAGCTCAAGCTGCATGGCTTCAACCCATCCATTGTCTCTCAAAGCTACATGATAGTTCTTTGGCTCTAGCTGACTGATGAAGAGAGCATAGAAGCAGAAATTGGACAACTGGCTTCTGGTTGAAACACCAGCATTGATATCACCAAGGATTTGAGACATTGGGTGATTTTTCAGCTCTTGGTAAACAATCAAATCTGTGCAAGTGTTTGTAGGACCTTCAGCAGCAGCAGATGTTGATGCAGATTCTTGAAACCATGAAGATGGTGGCAACTCAAATGAAGTTGAGGATGCAGAAATCTCATCAGCATTTGTTGTGGATGGTGCTGCTGGAGCTACAGGAGCATCAGGTTTAGGACACAGGCAGTTGGTCACTAAACCTGAAGAGGTGATTACTACTATCATCATCATCTTCAGCAGTAACACCAGGTGGTGAACTGTTGACAGGAGCAACAGCAGGAGATTGATAAGGAACATATTGCAGTATGTCCAAATCAAAGAGCTCCACAGGGCTTTGTGGAATCTTGTCCTTTGGAGATTCATTGAACTTGACATGTAGAGTCTCTTCAACCATCTTTGTTCTGCAGTTGAAGACTCTGTATGCCTTGCAAGTTGATGAATAACCAACAAAGTACCCTGCATCCACCTTAGGATCAAATTTCTGGAGCTGATCCTTTGTGTTGAGAATGAAACAGGGACACCCAAATGCTCTAAAGAATGAAATGAGAGGGGCCAAATGATGTAGAACTTCATATGGAGTCTTCATCAACCTCTGATTTATTAGCACTCTATTCTGCACATAGCATGCTGTGTTGACAGCTTCAGCCCAAAAGGTCAATGGCAGTCCAGAATCAGCCAACATAGACCTTGCAGCTTCAATGAGGGTCCTGTTCTTTCTCTCCACAACTCCATTCTGTTCAGGAGTTCTTGGAATACTAAACTGTCTCTTTATTCCCTTGGAAAGGTAGAACTCATCAAGTGTATTGTTCCTGAATTCTGTTCCATTGTCACTTCTAATACACTTGACTGAGAGGGAATACTGCTTCTCAGCATACAACACAAAGTTTATGATCTTCTGTGCAGCTTCATCCTTTGAATGTAGAAAGAAAGTCCATACAAATCTGGAGTAATCATCCACAATTACCAGACAGTATTTCTTCTTGCCATGCTCATCACTCTCACAGGACCAAAGAGATCCATGTGAAGAAGTTGTAAGCAGGCAGTGGACTTTGGTTCTTCAATAGGTGGGAATGAAACCTTGTGCTGTTTTCCTTTCAAACAAGCAGTGCAGTTGTTTTCACACTTGAACTCCTTCATAGGCATTCCCCTTACTAAACTATGGTGTATCAGCTGATTCATGTTCTTGAAGTTAACATGTCCCAGCCTTCTATGCCATAGATTAGATTCTTGAGGAGAGGCCTTGGAAAATAGGCAAGGATGGCCTTTGAGATCTATTTTCTTGGAAAGATCTAAGGCATACACTCTTCCTGTCCTGTTGGCCTTCAGGAGAGTGTGAGCATCCAATACCTTGTCAATCAAACTCAGAACTTTGGATGACAGAATCCTGCAGTTCTGGCTTGTGAAAAGGGCAACATGGCCTTTGTCACACAATTGACTGACACTCAAGAGGTTATACTTGAGATTTTCCACATGGTTGACATCATCAAACTTATTTCCCCATTGGAAACAAAGCCCTTCCCGATGATGTAACCTCTTGCATCATTGCCAAAGGAAACAAAACCCTTCCTTCCTGGAGAGTAGTCATTAAGAAGTGAGTTGTTCCCAGTCATATGCATAGATCCCCCACTGTCTACATACCAGATGCTACTTTGGCATGTTGAAGAAGAAACCTGCATTAATAAACAATCAGTTAGTTTTGGAGACCCAAACCTTTTTGGTTTTGGGCCTGGTCTCATCAATAGATGGTAAACTAACAGGTTTATTGGGCACAATAGCTTGAGGTGAAGGAGATGGTGTAGAAGAGGAATCCTTTGGCTTGGATCTCCTTTTCTGGGGTTTCAACACAGGGCCATCAAGTTGGTTAACTCTTCCCAACAGATGTTGAACCATCATTACCAGCTGTGTCTGATTCTGGGAAAGAGCTTTCAGCTCTTCAGACACATTGGTATTGGTGTTTGATGATGAGTTCTTGTGTTGCACCATCTTCTTTTGAGCAACCTCAGCTGTTGCCTGTTGCACTCCTTCCTTTTAGATTTCTTTTTGGACATAGGAGTAACAGGATTTGATGCTGCTGGTACAAACTTGGACTCAAACTCAGTTTTCATTTTAGCCAAGTTTTCTTTAATTTTCTCCTTTTGTTTGAGTTTGGATCCCTTTTTGTACCAACAATCATCTGTGAGATGATTGAATAGACCACATATTTCACATGGTTTCTTCTTCATCTTCTGTTGATCATCAACTGAAGAAGATGAAACTACTGAAGACTTGCTCTTCAGCAGTTTAGAAGCACTTTTTGCCTTCTTGTCAACTCCCTTAGTAGGCTTCAAATCCTTCCTACTGACAGTTTTCTTCTCTTTAGTGCTGTCAGTTATTGGGATTTGAACTCCAGATGTTATCCCCTGCTCTCCAGTACCCTCAGTACTTCTAGGGATAACACTTGGGTTGATCAACTCATTGATCATGTGAGTGTCAGCAGTTGAACCATCAATATCAGCTGATAGGTTCACAGAGGGATTACTACTGACTTCAACTACTGATGGTGCTTTATCAAGTAGTGAATCACATGATGAGGTGGATTGGTCATTACTTTCTCCATCAGATTCTACTCCTGCTCTTGAAGCAAAATCTGTAGGAGGAGCAGTGTGATTATAACCAATTCCAAACTTCACATTGGAAGCTGTTTGCTTACTAAGAAGCATTTCAAAGCCCTTGCAAGATTGTACCCATCGATCACACTCTACTTGGGTGACAGCAAGAGTATCTTTGAGGTCTTTGTACTTCTCTAAGAGTACATCCTCCCTAGCCTTATCATCAGAGATTTGGCATTTTAATTATAAATCTCATCAGTTTTCTCTTTCAGCACAGACTCAAACTCAGCTTTATTTTTGGAAATTATTTGTTCTAGCTCATTTTTATTGATTAAAGCCACATTTGCTTCTAATAGAGGCAAATGCTGCTATGCAAGTTTCAGAACATAATTTGGCCTTAGCCTCAGAGGATACCTGTGATACCTGTGTTGAAGAGGTACTTGAGGATGATCCATCAGAGGATTCCAAAGTCATGAGAGCTAGATTTCCAAAAGGATGCTCACCACCATGTTGACCAGCACCTGAGAACAGTTGTTCATTACCAGACACATCATCTGGTAAGCTGCTCCAGTCAACAACTCCTGGTGTGAAGAAGCTGTGTTGTTGAAGTTGATTAGGTTGATGAGATTGGGATGGTTGAGGCTCAGGGAGTGCATGTGGTTGCTGAGCAGTGGGTGCTTGAACCTGGCCTGGTTGTGGCATGTAATAGCAGGGGTATGGATATGGCATTGGCCCCTGTGGAACAAAATATGCAGGAGATTGTGGTTGATGATGATAACCAGAATTGACAGGTTGTTGCCCTCTGTTTTGTTGACTATTGCCAGGGAAAGTCACAAAAGGTGCAGGAGAGTTAGATCCAGATGATCTACATTCTCTTGCAAAGTGTCCAAGCCTGTGGCATTTATGGCACTTCAACTTACTCTTGTCAAAACCAACTTTGGTTTTGCCAGAGAGTCCTGGGAATTTCCTTCCAGTTCTTTTGTAGAACTTCTGAGATCTGATATTTATCAAGGCCATTTGGCTCAAAATATCCATCTCTTCTAAGTCATCATCAGCAATCCCCTTGAGATCATCCATGATGAAACATAGATTGTCACTATTACTACCAGCAGAATAACTATCAACACTCACAAAGGCAGGCTCAGAAGTGTTTGTAGAGAAATCAATATGCTCATCATACTGGCTTTCAGATGACGCATATTCTGACTCTTGATGTCCAATCAGGGCAGTGTTCCCTTGGACAAAATCCTCAGTAAGCTTGCCAGATGAAGCCAATTTCCTTTTCTGCTATCTCTCTCTCGAATGTAAGCAGTTTCCCATGAAGTTGGGTGAGAGATAGGCGATCAACATCAGCATTTGAGCGTAGAACAATGGTATATGTGTTCCATCTCTCAGGCAGTGATCTTAGGAATCTATGGTTCATCTGACTCCTGGTATATTCATGTTTAACCATTTTCAATTCAGAGATTAAACATGAAAACCGCTCAAATTGTTGAGTCAGAGTCTCACCCTTTCTATGAGAGAAAGTCTCATATTGTTGGGCGAGGATTTCCCTGTTGTTTGCTAAAACCTCATCAGTACCACCAAATTGTTCTTTGATGGCTTTCCAGAGGTCATGAGCAGACTCACAATGCAGAAGCCCAGAGTAAATCTCATTAGGAATAGCCATAGCCAAAATTCCATGGGCTTTTGCATCGATTTCAAACAACTTCTTGTCCTCATCGGAGTATTGCTCCTTCTTCTTTGGAACCAACTGGTTTGTTTCGGATCATTCACCATTGGCTTATGTGGTCCATGTACCACAGATGTCCAACAACCTGAGCTATTGACAGACAGGTGATGGAGCAATCTTCTCTGCCAAATGTTATACTCATTCCTCACCAAGATCGGAGGTGGTAGAGGATCCAGTATTGAAAGGATCATTCGAAGAAGTAGTCATTGTGGAAAATCAGACAGATTCAAGTAAAATCACAATAAATTTAGCTCAGAACCACACAGAACCTCAATAAAACGGCCAGAAGCGATACACTCTCAATCTCTATAACAGATCCTTGCGAATTTGCTAATTCGATAAACTTAGAGCGATTGAACAGTTTCAATGATCAATTGTTAGATCGATCAATGATTAACCTGCTCTGATACCATTTGTTAGGATCTCAGCCTCTTGGTTTAATCGATTGAACAGATATAGCAGCGGAATAGCTCAGAATTAGACAAATTCAAGCAAGAACATTCGATATAAAGCGATAAAAGAATTTTGTTATAGAGAGAGAAATATCTGACAAAAGGAATATTGCATTAAGATTGTCGGCCTCAATGGCACGATTACAGGTGAGTCATCTTCCTTATAAAGGAAAGAATGACGTAGGCTGATGTCACTTGAAAGTGACATGTAACCGTTTTATAACTACTGATGTTTAACAACTACTGAAGATGTCAACAACTGACATCTTCTTACAAATGTTCCTAAGTGTTAAACATCTTATTTACAACTACTGAAAAACATAAAACTACTGATACTACAACAACTGAAGAACAACCTCTTCAGTTGTTTACAAGTACTGAAAAGGAAACAAAACTAAGAAAAGTAAACAAACTACTGAAAGGAAAAGAAAACTACTGATGAAGAAAAACCATCACAACAACTGAAGAAGCCCTCTTCAGCTGTTGTCATCAGCTGTTAGCATCAGCTGATGTCTTCAGTACTTGAACATCAGACTTTGTCTTTCAGCTGTTGATCTTCAGTCTTTGTCTTCAGTACTTGTTGAAGTCTTCAGACTTTAGATCTTCAGCTTGTCTCAGTCTTTGTCTTCAGTACTTCAGAAATACTTCAGCAGTTGTATTCTTCAGACTTTGTAGAACAGCTGATCAGGTCTTCTTCAGCTGTTGTGATGTCCTGTGGGACTTAGAGGTTTCTCTGATCAGGCTCATTGGTTCTTTTGGTCCAACACTTCTGATGAAGTTATGTAGATTTTGTTCACCCTTGAATACCTGGATTGATCCATCCCAATGATCTGGAATACATGGAGATAGTCTAGTAGATGGCTTTCTCACTCCACCGAGCCAGAAGTTCTACAGAGGAAGGAAGGAAGTTCCCAGCAATGCAACAGTGGGAAGTTTGGCTATACAAAGGCAAATCAGTGTTACAAACTGTAACTTGATGGGTCACACTTGTAGGAAGTGTAAGGCACCAAGAACAAATGGTGGCCAAAACACAGTCCAGACCAAAACTACAACTGCTTAAATGGCCACAAAATGAGAAGCAAAAAGCCACCAGTTGTTATTGTTGTTGAGAAGGAGTTTTGACTAGAGCTTTCAGGTGGAAGATGCTCTCCAAACCAAGCACATTATGGCAGATCTGAGAGCCAAGGTATTAGAACATCTTTGTACCTGATGCATTGCTAAGTAAATAGATATAGGTCTACAACTTAGAAATGAGAATGATTTGAGTCCTAAACATCTTAAAGCTAATTTTAGAAAGTCTGAAAATGATTATAAATTGAAGATAGAGGACTTAGAGAAACCATTCAGTTCTAAAACATAAGCATACAAACTTTAGGACTCAGATAAATGATCTATAACTAAGCTGACTGAGTGCCAGGTGAGCTTGTGATCAACAAAGCAGGGCAGAAAAATGTGTTCTGAAGAAGAGCCTTCAAGAACATGATATCCTCATCTCTCACTACAAAGTATGCTATCAAAACAAGCAAGGGACTGGGATCAAATGAGATAGCTCCTCCACACACAATCTTGTCTGTAAAATCACCTAGGTGTGGAACTTGTGAAGATGAGCTTCCTCTCATAGATCCTTTGAGTGAAGAGGATGATAAAGTGATAGTGAAGAATTTCTCTAAGAAGAGTGAAGAGGAGGATTCTAAGAAGGGCTACTATCCTTCTAAGGAGAATAAGAAGACTGTGATGACCAAGTCAATGAAAAAGAACTTGATCAGAAAAAGCAAAAGAAAAGCTAGGAAGGCTCAAGAGATCACAGCTACATTTGACTCTAAGCAGAAACAAGTATATACCTCTGCAGGTTTTGAAGTAGTAAAGACTGAAGACATCAACCTAAACTCTTCTGCTAAGGGTTTTGGTTCATGTTCAAATCATCCCAGTCCAAGAAGAATACTAATCTGTTGTGTACCACTGCTACACAGCCTGGACCATCCAACTCCAAGAATAGTTCTCAGCCCAAAAGGACTGTCTCGGCGTCTGTAAAGATGAGGGTGGAGAAGGGATGTGACCAAAGTCAATCTTGTTCCCAGCAAAAGGCTCTTGAGAAGAAGAAAATGAGGTGTGTCATGTGTGAAAGTACTGCTCACCTTGCTAAGGATTGTCGATACAATCCTAAATGTACCCTTCACATGAATAAAACAAAGACTTCCAAGAGTTCCAAGAAGATTCAAGCTTCGGAAGGAAACTTTGTTTCCTTCGGAAGCTCCAAAATTAAGAAGGCAAGTGGAAAATTGCCTTCGGAAGAATAGTTGGTCTCGAAAGGAAGGAATACTTCGAAGCACTGAAATCTATTGTAGTGTTTGCAGAATCTTCCGAAGGTCCAGTCATCAAAACTTCCAAAGTCTTAAAAGCTTTCGAAGTATTGAAGGTCAAGTCCAAGCTTCCGAAGGTGGTGTGGAAGTATAAGAAAGACCAAGTGACTGAAAATTCTCCATCAACAACAGCTCAAGATCCTCAAAGCACAACAATAAGATCTATTATTGTTGCATTACCTTCTATTTCTCTTAGTAAGCCCAAGACAAGTAAGGCTTGGGTTTCCAAATGTAACTAATCATTTTCTTTGTGTAGGGACAGCTCAAGACAAACAAGAATGTCTAGATCATTGATAGTGGCTATTCCAGGCACATGACAGGCAATAGGTCACTACTCCAGAACTTTGAAAGGATTGATGGAGGAGCAGTTGCTTTTTGGCTACATCAGGCACCCAAGAAGTGGTATGAGTCTCCGTCTTAGTATCTCTGCAAGCATGGATACAGAAGAGGTACTATAGATGGAACTCTCTTCATCAAAGGACAAGGAAATGACATATTGCTAGTTTAAGTGTATGTAGATGACATCATTTTTGGATCAACTTATCCAAAGCTCTGCAAAGACTTTGAGAAGCTGAAAAAGGACATATTTGAAATAAGTTCCATGGGGGAACTCAATTTCTTTCTGTGAATTTAAGTGAAGCAAGTTGAAGATGGCATCTTCATTAGTCAGTCAAAGTATATTCAAGAATACTCAAAAGGTTCAACATGACTGACTGTAAGATTGCTAAGACACCCATAGCTAGAAACCACTCTCTTGGACCTGATCTTGAGGGGGAGTGTGTAGATGAACACTTATACAGGGCTATGATTGGGTCTCTTATGTATCTTACAGCTAGCAGGCCTGATATTATGTTTGCCACTTGCCTCTGTGCAAGATATTAAGCCAACCCTAAGATGTCTTACCTTATCACTGTCAAAAGGATTCTAAGATACCTTAAAGGTGCTTCAACACTTGGTCTATGGTATCCTAAGAATTTTGACTTTAATCTATATACATATACAGATAGTGATTATGGTGGTTGTAACATGACTGCAAAGTCTACATTTGGGGGATGTCATTTCTTGGTGGAAGGGTTGTCTCATGGCAATGTAAGAAACAATCATGTGTCTCTGCATCAACTGCTGAAGCTGAATACATTGATGTTGCAAGCTGCTATGCTCAAGTACTTTGGATTCAGAATAAGGTGTTGGACTATGGGTTAAACTTTAAGGAGACTCCCATTCACATAGACAAAAATAGTGTTTTTTCTATCACAAAGAATCCTGTGCAGCACTTAAGGACTAAACACATCAACATCAGGTATCATTTAATAAGAGATAACTATGAAAATGGATCAATTAAATTGGTCAAAGTTCACACAAATGAACAATATGCTGATCTGTTTACAAAGGCTTTTGATGAACAGAGAGTTAAATATCTAATATCAGCTATTGGGATGATCAACTTTGAGTAGGTTTTTCTTAAAACTAATTCTTATTATTTCTTAAAATATGTTCCTAAGTTGTCTAGTTTATCACTTTCATAAGCTCCTGGTTTCTTGGATAAAACTTTTTGAAGACTTTCCTTAAAATTTTGATAATTTTAATCCTTCGGAAGTTATGTTTTTAACTTTGAAAGAAACTTCTGCCTTTAAAACAAACAACCGCTCAAGTATTTTACTTCGAAAGAAATTTCTCAAATATCTTCCGAAGCTTAAAACTCTTCTTTGGCACTCATATGTTTTCAAGGAAAATTTTCTTTCGAAGCAAATTAACTCTTGGAAGTTTTGTCCTTTTGAACAAAACTTTCAAGTATTCTTCCGAAGTCGTTTTAGCTTCGGAAGTTTTTTCATTAAAACATCCGAAGATAATCTACCTTCGGATGCTTTTTGACTTACAAGAAAACTACTTTTTGAGCAAAAAGTAAACTACTTTTTCAGAGGTGGGACCGACATCCAGATTTCAAAGTTTATCCTTTTTCATTAAACTTTATCTGGAATTCTTTTCACATATAACCTAACAGTTTCCCCCTCTTTCTATCATCTACTTCTTTCCTCCAAACCTAAAACCCCAAAATTTCTCTCTTAAATTTCTTTCTTTCATCTTTCTTCATCCTTAAGCTCTCCCCAAAAGCCAACCCTCATCATAGAAATGACTCAAACTTTTCCATGCAGTTACACAGGCAACATAACCAGGTTGCTCTGAGAAAGATCCTCATTTTTCAAAGGTTTACCATTTCTAACTCTATCAAGCTACTTCACCTCCCTAATCATTGATCCTCCTCTTTATGAGGATCAACTTCTAGAATTCTGGAAGACCTGCCAAGAGGTCAAGGCACTATCTGCCACAGTGCAAGGGAGAACAATTTTCATCACTCTGGCCATCATCAACATGCATCTTCAGCTGGATGGTGAAGAAGGTGAGGTGTTCTTTCTAAAGGAAGTTGTTAACCAGTCCTTCATGCAGATGGACTATGAGGGAGTTTACTCTATTAAGACCTTCAGGAAAGGGAAGGTCTCATCCCAATGGAAGTTCCTGCTCCATGTGGTTATCCACAGCTTATCAAACAAGCATGGTGGATGGGACCAGATTCCTGAGGATCTCTCTTTCATTATCCATAGGATGGTTCAGGGGATCAAGTTCATGTACTCTCAGTTTATCTATACTAATCTACTTGCAAACTTGGACTCCTTAGAGTATTACATGTTCCCTAGATATGTTCAATACATTCTTAATATGAACTGGGCTCATAGTTAAGGGTAACAGGTAGTATTCTTAAACTAGGACAGATAAAGGCCAGCATCTTTAAAATATTAAAAGCCCACTGTTGGCTTCTCTGGGGTAGAAACAGCCCTTGTCCTAAAAATGTTAGAGCTCGTTGCCCAAAGTGACAATCTAGCAGCACTAGCTAGTGTTAAACCCACACCTTCTACTTCCTAACCACCTCAACAACCACAAATCACCCTCACCTACCAAAGAAAACACAAATGACCCCTACTCAGACTATTAGTCTGTGCAGGCCCCTATACACTCACCTACACAGGAAGAAGTGGACATTTGAGCTCCCACTTCTCCTAAGGAGCAGACCACTCCCATTACTTCAATGATCAGTGTAGAGGTTCATCATGCTCAGCCTGATGAGCTCATAATCCCTAATGCCTTAAGCCATCACTCTAAGTCTCAACACTCAAGTGATCACCTTTAGGGGACAATTACCATCCCCAGCCTCTAGACTTAAACCAACCAATTCCCAACCTTGACTTCTATACTGATGAAGATTTAGGTTTCAGGGAGTACCATAATCCTCTCTTCTTTTCCCCTACTCAAAGAGAGATGAGTGCTTCTGATGCTCCTATTTCTAGCCCACATCAGTCACCCACTACTAAGGTGGACACTCCTGAACCTGTTTAGGATGTCCATATGGAAGAGGCTCTCACTTTTGCAAGTGATTCCATCTTAAGACCTTAACCGTGGAAACTCTACCCATTGACACCTCTATTGAGGCTATCAATGACCAGAGGAAATCCAGAAGCCAAGAACCTGAAGCTGGTGATGAGAGTAAGGACTTTGGTCCAGTTCTCTTATCCCCCAATGATTCTTTTGATGAAGATGAGGGGAATTTAAGGCTAAAGGTGCAAAAATTGTCTAAAACATGCACCTATTTAGTGTCCAAGGTTAGTCATCTTGAATCTTAAGTGACTACCTTGCAAAATAGGGTCAATGCAACTTGAGATTTCATATCTTAAGGAAAACTAGTTGTGAGACCTTTAAAAGGAGCTCAACTAGGAACAAAAGAACCTATGAATATGATTGATCTAATTCCTAGCTCACCTATGCAAGTGGGTGATGCTACCAAAAAGGGGGAGAAAGTCATTACAGTCACAGAACCTGTGAGTTTTTCAGGGAGTATGGACATTAAGGACTCACCATCCTCACTTGCAATTGTGCATACTCAGCAACTTCCTCAAGTTCACATTGATGTGGACTCTATAGACTCCTACATATAGAGTCTGTTTGAGGAAGGGATACCAAGGGCTATGTCATCTCCACCAACTTCAAATCATATCATTGGGTGGAGTATGATAGAAACAGAAGAGCCCTCATCATTCTTAGAGTTCAACGGAAGCAAGAGATCTTTAAATTTCAGACTTTGAACTTCTATGAAGGTCTGGATCTAGTCAACATGCCATTTGTCAATCAAAGCCAATCAAGACAAGCTGACAAGTTGGCTCAAAGAATCCAAGATAGGATCACTACAGAGTTCAGCTTCAGAAGAAAACTAAGGCAATTAGGCAATGCCATTGGTCAACTGGATGTTGAGGCAGACCCTAAGATTAGTTTCATAGGGGAAACCTTGACTGAAGGCCTAGTGACAGAACCTGAGAGCCTTGTCTCATCATCATCAACTACTGCAGAGGTTCATACTCTTTTGAGACACCTGCCGGTGAAGGTGCTTCTCAACCTCTCTCTGGCCAGAACTTGTGCTGGATCGGTTAATGTCACTTGACACTTGGTTTTTCTCTCAAACTCACTTAAACAAGACTCGGATGAAAGCAGAACCTCTAAGAGTTGATAACAATATATTAAGTAGTGATAAACACAAAAAGATAATTTCAAGGTACTTGCATATATTGCTTTTCAACTCAAATGTTACAAGACTTTTACAAGCATGGTTTATGAGTTACAATGAGAAACTATATATAAAACTACCTACAGCCGGATATACTTTGATACCAGCTAGGATCCTATAACTAAAGCAAATACTACAGTGTTAAAGTTAAGGTATCTTAGATAAATTCTTATCTAAGATATGGTAGTCATGACAGATCCATGACTTACCTTTTGTCACCAACTAAAGTTGGAAACTGTGCTATCTAACAAAAGGTAAACAGTGGAATAAAGTACGGTTAACTACATGGCTTTTGAGAAAGCGCCATGCAGTATATCTCAGAGGTCTGCAGGGAATTGTTAGAGACCATACTTATGTCCACTGGTTCATAGCAGTGTCTTCTGAAGGTTAAATGGATTCGGAAGAACTTGTTCTTCCGAAGCCACTTATACTTCGGAAGAGGCTTTCTTCCTAGTCTTAAGGACTTCTACTTTTCTTCATTCTTCGGAAGTAGTCTTCTGATCTTTACTTCTAATACTTGATCTTCGGAAGTGAATACTTTTGTCTTCGGAAGTAGAGTTTGTCTTTGGAAGTTGATCTCTTTCTTAAAACTTCGGAAGAACTCTATTTCCTTCAGAAGTCCTCATTTAGCTTCGGAAGTCTTCTGTTAACTTCACCGAAATAACTAAGTGAAATGGTTTTGGTTGCACCAGCCTTCTACTTGTTCCAACAAACTCCCCTAGAATGATGCTACCAAAACATCACTTGTTCCTGCTTCTCAAAGCTTTTAACACTAAGGAAATCAGATATTCTGTCTCTTTGTTCTTCCGGAAGTAGTGCTAAGAAGCTTGTACGGATCATTAGTTGACAGGAATTCCAGTCTGTCACCCTGAATGATATGCACCCTTGTTGTGTCCCTCTGAAAAGAGTAAGTTGATAGGAGCTATAATCATATTCCCATCAAATTTATAGTTCCAATTTAGGACCCTCCACATCTATAAAAAGATTGTTCCTTTGTGAGAGATCTATCCTTGTCTTCTTTTTTTTTCAGTTTCAACTTTTCTTCAATCTTAGCTTTTGCAGTTAACTCAGTAGAATGAAGACTGTTGAGATGATTTATGATGTGAGCAGTAGTTTCAAAGTTGGAGGGATTAGAGAATGGTTTCTCTGCTAACTCAGCAATGTCAAACCTGCTGGAGTGTAGCAGAGAGGAGGCATTCAGCTTATTGATTGCTCCATTCTCTCTCTCCACAACAAAGTTGTGAGAGGCTTCATCAAACCTCCACTAGATTTTTTCTTTCTAGGCACAAGAGGCTGACTAGGAATCTTGTCCTCTTTCTTTGTATCCAGTAGATTCACCAGTTTTCTTCTTAGTCTCTTCACTTCATTATTTAATGAGTTTGAGTTAAGGCCTAGAAGTCTAGCAGCCTATTCCAGTGTTCCTCTAGGCAGATCAAGAAATTGATCTCTTATGAGGGAACGTGAAGATCCATCAACATAGGTTAGTTTGTAGAGTCTTCCTCACAGGAAATGTCGCTCAAGGTTGGGCAGGAAAGATGTTTGGAAGGCTAAGGGGATGGTTTAGAAGGTTGTTGGGTAGGTTGTGGTGTAGTGGTTCTGGGAAGTGTTTTGGGTTGAAGGATGGGTAGTTTTAGTGGTTGAGGTGAGGAAGTGGGTAAGGGAAATGTTATGGGTTCAGGAGTATTGGGTTTAGTTTTGATGGTGAATGGAGAGGGAATTGGCTTAGGTTGGGGTTGAGTGGTTGGTGAGAAGGTCGTCCCCTGTACCCTTCTATACATCTCTCTTCTTTTGCCCAAACGAATGTCAGCCTTTATTTCACTGACAATTCGTTGGAGTGTCCTTTCAGACGTGGGTCCCACCTGCCTGCTAGAGAAGCCATGAGCCTGAAGATAGTCTTTCATCCAGGCTTTCTCACCTATCTTCTTGGTTGCAGTGGCCCTTGCTTCTCTTCTTTCTTCTTCTTCTCTCTCAACTTTTCTCTTGCAACTCTTTTTCTTTCTTCCTCCAATTGATCCTGCTCTTTGTTGAAGAGCCATAGGATCATATCATCATTGTGTGGAGATAGCTCTTGAAGAGAGAAACCTCTGGAGGTTAGGAACTCTCTCCTTTCCATCCTGAGCTGCATGTGTGAAGTCGTTGGATCGGTTGACATCCGAGCGTGTTCTTGACGAAAGGAAACAAAACCAAAAACAAGAGACAAACAAGATAACGAACAATAATAAAATGGTTTCATTGATAAAACCTAATGATCACATGCTCGTTAAACATAAGAATCACGACTCTTGGCAAGGGGAGATCGAGCATATTCTCCCTTCTCATCCGGCAGCACTTAGGCCCCGGGCACATCCTTACCGCTTTCTACACAATGAAACTGGTATTTATAGGCCTCAGGCCATATCAGATGCGACTGGACCCATTCGTAGGATTGGACCATGCGTATGGTTCAATCATACGACTGGACCATACTAATGGTTCAATCTTACGAATGGCCCAATAACATCTCTTAGTCGCATGACTGGTCCATTAGCATGGCTCAGTCGTACGACTGAGTCTCATTCGCATATGCTTCTACGAATGACATAGTTTTATGTGTTTACAATATATCAGGTGTATTACATTAAGTCTAGATTATTCGTCAAGCGACGGACAAACTATATATGCCAATATATGCTCCAACAAATTCCCCCTTGGATGTTGCTTGCGAATAGTAGATAACACCTCTTACAATATTCAATAATCTTTGCTCTGGTTTCCAATTGTTGATCCGTCAGGTTGCTACAGTATCCCTAAAAATGAATTTAGGCACAATAGCTTTTGTTTACTTTGCAGAACACCATCATAGCAGCAAAATTCCCCATATGAGTAATTTTTCCAGATAATGACATGAATAGTTTTCCATTGCTCTAATCAGCATATCCTAATATAAAAATTGTGCTCTCCTACCATCTTCATACGGTGGTATTGGGCAAAAAGTAGAAGGTTCCAATCCATAGCTGACAATCTCAAACAAATCAACATGCACTCAGATTCATCATTAGAAACCAGCTCATATCATTACTTTTTGATTGCGACTTCAATTTCTCTATACATGGATTCCCCCTAAGAATCAGAATCCTCTCTGTGCAGATAAGTATAACTTGATTGGCCTATAAATAGTCAGATGCTACTGACTACCCCATAAATTTAGCACCGACTGCTAACATCTTCTCTTCTCTCTTTCGTGTTCTATCTACATTCATCTATTCTGAAAGTCCAACGAATAATGGAGTATCCATCAAACTTATTTGACAAAAGAACCTCAGTATGAATATGCTTTGCTCATCCTCAAATCTATGCAAGAGGCAGTTCCAGACCCTTTTTTTGGTCTGGAACATTGTTCATTCGTATGACATGGAGGACAAATATCACATACATGTGAATGGATGATACAAATGATATATTCATGCGACTAGTCATAAGACTGGTCTAGTAGCATGACTTGGACATAAGACTTGTCCAGTAGCACGACTGAACATAAGACTAGTCCAGTCGTACGAGTGGACATAAGACTGGTCCAGTCGCATGGTCTAGTCGCATGGTCTAGTCATACGAATGGTCCATTAGCATGGTCCAGTCATATAAATGGTCCATTAGCATGGTCCAGTCATACGAATGGTCTATTAGCATGGTCTAGTCGTACAAATGGTCCATTAGCATGGTCTAGTCGTATGAGCGGATCTGCACGCAGATTTTTCAAATTTGCAGCCGTCATGGCTACCAAAAACCCTAATCTGATGAATTTTACATGAACCAAAACAAAATAGACATCATCAGATTTTCAAGGGTGATAAGAACATGGTTCCGAGTTCGATTTTAACCAAGAAACAACACGCGTAACAAGATCTAAGCAAAACACGAAGAACATGAAGTGGGTTTAACGTCAAAGAACATGAAATAGATCCAGAAATCAAGAGCTCGGGTTGCTAGAATGATTGTTAGATCTTTCTAGCAGTAACCGGCTCTAATACCAATTGTGAAGTCATTGGATCGGTTGACATCCGAGCGTGTTCTTAACGGAAGGAAACAAAATCAGAAACAAGAGACAAACAAGATAACGAACAATAATAATATGGTTTCATTGATAAACCTAATGATTACATGCTCGTTAAACATAAGAATCACCACTCTTGGCAAGGGGAGATCGAGCATGATCTCCCCTCTCATCCGGCAGCACCTAGGCCCCGGGCACACTCCTTACTGCTTTCTACATAATGAAACTGGTATTTATAGGCCTCAGCAGATATGATTGGGCCCATTCGTACGATTGGACCATGCATATGGTTCAATCGTATGATTGGACCATGCATCAGTATTACGAATGCCCAATAACATCTCTCAGTCACACAACTAGTCCATTAGTATGGCTTAGTTGTACGACTGAGTCTCATTCGCATATGCTCCTGCGAATGACTTAGTTTCATGTGTTTACAATATATCAGGTGTATTACATTAAGCCTAGACTATTCGTCAAGCGACGAACACATTATATATGACAATATATGCTCCAACAGCATGTTAGCTTCCTTTTGTTCTTTTTCTCTTCTTCCTCTAAGGCCAACCTTGCTGCTTCCTTTTGTTGTTCATGTTGTATCCTGGTTGCCTTTTCTAGTTCCACCAACTCCTGTAGTGGTAGCAGGAGTGTTTCTTCATTGGTAGCTCTAAGCTTGATGAGCTGGTCAATGATCTCTGCTCTCCTTTTGTTGTTGACTGCCTCCTGGTTGGCTGCAGCTGCTTTTGTACTAGCAGCTAACAGCTTCCCAGTTGGAAGTTTTCCTTTTCTCTTTAGCTTGTCAATCTTCTCCTCTTCCTGAAGCTCTTCAGTAGTTATTTTCTTCTTTCCTTTGTCATCTTTTGAAGTGCTTGACTTTGGTGGTTCTTGGAGAGTGGATATAGATTATGAGAGAGGCAGAGAGGGTGTCTGGGCTAGAGCTTAATCCAGAAAGTCCTCACTATTCACCTCAGATGCTAGTTCTAGAATTGCATCTGTGATAATTAGATCCTCGGACAATGAGAACAGTCCTTCCGCAGCTTCCATTTTAGCTTCAGAAGATTCAGCTTGTTCTTCTGAGGCTTTGACTTCAGCATCAAAAGTTTGAGGGAGTGCAGTTTCTGCCCCAACTATTTCAGTTGTTGGGCCATTAGTCCTTATTTCTCCTTCGAATTGAATCTTAGGTTTCATTTGGACCTTAGGTTGACCAACTTCTTCCACAGTGGTAGAAGGTGCACTTAATCTCTGAACTCTTCAGCTCCAAAGTACATCATTGTTGCATTAGAGCTTGGCTGATCAAGAGAGGATCTCAACAGAAACTTGGAGAAAAGTCTATAGAGATCTCTGAGCATCCTTGGCTCAATATGTAGTATAACTTGGGATGGCACAGAAAAAGTTGTGATAGGAGCCAAATATTGGAAGTTAAAGTTTGGCTATGTGGTTCCTTAGATGTTTGTCTCTGAACACTTTCCCCCTTTTTGGTAGCATCATCTTGAGAGCTAGATGAGCTGGAGGAAGAGGTCAAGGAGACCTAAACAGGTACATGCCTAACAGATCTCTCAATCTGTTTCTTAGCTAGTTGAGCCTTGAGATTGTCAATCTCAAGTTACTGAGTGGCAAACCTTTCTTCTAAAGTCCTAACCTTGGATTCAAGGTTTGAGACTTTAGATAGTAGGTCTTGAATGAGGAATTGCATGCTTCCCTCATCTTTTTTTGAAGAATCATGGGGAGATGAGGTAACATACCTAGTATGCTCAGCCTCACCACTAGATGTGGTTTCTTGGCACCTTGGTTTCTCTTGCTTAATGATGTCTCTTTTAGAGTCATCAAAATGAATGGTTGTCGCAGATTCAGTCTCAGAGATGTTACCAGTATCCATAGGGTCCATTGAGACACCTTCTATAGGCTCTATTGATCATAGAGAGAGTGTTGTAGATCAACTTCATTGCCATGGAGGGACGTAATCTCTTCATCAGTTTTGAAAAGAAGGTCAGTGAAAGATAAGGAGGTTAAACCTACTGACCCGGGACCTTGATCAATGTCTACAGGCATTAAGCCTCTGGTGGTGCTATCCTTGTTGGCTTTTTAGAGGAGTATAGATACTCACCCTGAGGTTGTCGGC
The DNA here is from genome assembly GCA_025506515.1 of Flaveria trinervia. Taxonomy (NCBI): domain Eukaryota; kingdom Viridiplantae; phylum Streptophyta; class Magnoliopsida; order Asterales; family Asteraceae; genus Flaveria; species Flaveria trinervia. Next base: position 23,614,148 of record CM046455.1, on the reverse strand, counting down.
TTGGGTTTCGGGCTCATAGGTTTGAGACTGAGGAGACTCAAGACCCATATTGAGGTCAAATGAGAAGGATGGTGAGACCTCAGACTCAGTGGGAGTCTATTGTTCCACTCTAGTATTTTTGGATTGAATAGGAGGAGCTTGTTCAATCAAAGTAGATTGAACAAGGGTTCATTTAGGTGATAGTGATGGGGTAAGAAGGCAGTGTTGGCATTGTGAGGGCAGTTGTTGGTGTGGGTTCATCACCTGTGCGATGAACAGGGATGTCACCGGGAGCTATTTGCTCAGTCATACCTGGAAGTAGAGAAGTGTACCTTCCAGTGAAGTTGGTGGATACCTTCTTCAAAGTCTTGAAGATGGTTGGCTTCATTTCAGGGACATTCAGAGCAGCTGCACAAACAAGCTGACTCTGGTCTAGCTCACAGTGGATAATATGCTGGAGAAATCTGGGATACATAAAGAATGTGTCCCTTTGGAGATTTCCCATAAGATTGGTCAGTATAAATCTTGAGTAGTTGAATCTGAGGCGTCTCACCATTCCATGAACTAGGCACCTTAGTTCATATGGGATCTGATCCCATCCCCTAGATTTGTTAGACAAGCGGTGAAGAACAACATGCAGCAGGAACTTCCAATTGTAGGAAAAGTTGAACTTGTAGACAGTTGACCTGCTGACAACTCCACCATGTCCCATTTGGATGTAGCTATTGTCCAAATCTATTTTGGGGAACTCTGTGGGGGCACCCTCATCATGAAGCTCCATATGCTGCCTGATGAGTTGTTCAGTGATGACCAACTCTTGGCGACAAATGTTGGGTCGTATTACACGAACCCCATTTAAGGTTTTTAATCTGACTGTTATCCCAAAATTCAGCCATTTGATTGGAGTATATTATGGAATTAACAGTTAGAGTTGTGTAATAGGATGATTGGGTTAGAAAGAAGATGATTTCAGAGAAGTTAGCATCTCTTGAGTAATCAAGAAGTGCGACTTGATTATGGTGGGGTTAAGTGCCTTTTGTGATAGTGGAGGTGGATGAGTTTGAGCTTGGGTGAAGTGAGAGTGAAGGAAGCTTATAGGGCAGTAAAAATGAGGTAAGAAGATGAAAGTGAATAGTCAGGATTATTTATAAGAAGGTGAAATGGTAGTAATGGGGTTAGCATAAGATGATGTGATGTTTTAGTGGATGAATTGATAGTGGCGGTAAGGTTTAAGTTCAGTTAAATAATCCGACATCATTAACAAAATCTTTTCATTTTACAGTATGGGGCCCAAAAGATTTTCGTTACACAGTAAAATCTATCTTCCCAGTGTAAAACATTTCCGAAGGTAATTTGTCTTCCGAAGGCAATTCTTACTTCCAAAGGTAAATCTTTGCTTCCGAAGGTAAAGATTGCATTCTGAATGGAGAGTTTTATAAGCTTCAGAAGTAGATCTGATATACAATTAATCGCTTCTTCCAAGACTAAAAGCTCTTCCGAGAAGAAAATTATCCTTGGAGGAATTCTGCTTCAGAAGATATATAAAATATATTCCGAGTGTTAATTCCTCTTCGAAAGAAATTTACACTTGGACAAAATTTTAGAAAGAGATCTTTTGTAATAGGACTTAGATTGCATTGACATAAAATATTACATATTCTAGAAGGTTTTCAAAAGAGGTATGCCAGTCGATGTTTATCATCCCAATAGTTGTAATGAGATACTTAAATCTCTGTTCATCAAAAGCTTTGGTGAACAGATCAGCATATTGTTCAATTGAATCAACTTTGATTAGCTTGATTAGATTTTTCTCATGAATATCTCTAATGAAATGATACCTAATATCAATATGGTTTGTCTTGGAGTGCTTCACCAGATTTTCAGTAATGGAGATAGCACTATTGTTGTCAATATGGATAGGAGTGCTCATAAAGTTGAATCCATAGTCTAGCATCTGGTTCTTAATCCACAGCAGCTGAGCATAACAGCTTGCAACAACAATTTATTCAGCTTCAGTAGTTGATGTAGAGACATAGGATTGTGTTAGGATCAGTGATCTGAGTTTGATTAATTAGAGAGTATTGCAACGGAATTCGAACAATGAATTAAACAATTCACAAGAACACAATTGATATTCAATGTAACAGTAAATGGTTATAGAAAAAAAGAATTCTGCAAAAGAGATATTTCATTCATATGCTTTCGTGGTGGCTCAATGTCACACATTACAACTAGGTCAACATCCCTTATATAGGAGATGTGACGTCTGCTGATGTCACTTGATAGTGACATCTAACAGAATTATTCAAACTACTGAAACTATGCAAACTACTGAGAATGTTCTCAACTACTGATTACATATCAGAGAATGCTAAGTACAAGAAACATAAAACTACTGAAACTAAAGTACTGAAACTATAACTACTGAAAAGTAAATTACAAGTACTGAAAGGAAACCATCACAACTACTGAGGTTGATAACTTCAGCTGTTGTGACAACTACTGATCACTTTGGTCTTCAGTCTTTGTCTTCAGTCTTTGTTCTTTAGACTTTGTTCTTCAGACTTTTACTTTCAGACTTTGTCTTCAGCTGATAGCTTCAGACTTTGTCTTCAGTACTTTACTTTTAGACTTTGTCTTTAGCTGATAGCTTCAGACTTTGTCTTCAGTTCTTTACTTTCAGACTTTGTCTTCAGTAGTAGTCTTCAGTTCTTGTCTTCAGACTTTGTCTTCAGACCTTGTAATCAGCTGATGTCTTCAGCTGTTGTGATCTTCTTCAGCAGTTGTAATGTATGTGGGACTTAGAGATTTTTCTGATCAGGCTCATTGGTTCTTTTGGTCTAATAGATTGTTTCTTGCATTGCCATGAGATGATCCTTCCACTAAGAAATTGACATCCTCCTGATGTTGATTTCTTGTTAATGTTGCACCCACCATAGTCACTATCAGAGTATCCACAAAGATTAAAATCACTATTCCTTGGATACCAAAGACCAAGTTTAGGTGCTCCTTTGAGGTATTTGAGGATTCTCTTGGTAGTAGTTAGGTGAGACACCTTTGGAGCAGCCTGATATCTTGCACAAATGCATGTAGCCAACATGATATCAGGTCTACTAGCTGTGAGATACATTAGAGAACCAATAATTTCCCTATACTGATGTTGATCAGTATCCTCCCCCTCAAGGTTAGGACAAAGATTATGGTTTCTGGGTATGGGTGTCTTGGCTGGCTTGTAATTTTTCATTTCAAATCTCTCTAAGATGTCATTGATATACTTGGATTGATTGATGAAGAACCCTTCCTTCAATTGCTTCACCTGAATTCCAAGGAAAAAGTCCATTTTTCCCATGGAACTCATCTCAAACTTCTTCTTCATGATGCTTTCAAAGTCTTTACACATTTGGTCATTTGAAGAACCAAATATGATGTCATCAACATAGACTTGAAAAAGCAAAATATCATTTCCAGACTTCCTGATGAAAAGAGTCATATCAATGGTACCTCTAGTGTAACCATTCTTTAGAAAAAACTAAGACAAAGTCTTATACCACAGCCTAGGTGCTTGGTGCAACCCATAAAGAGCTTTATCCAATTTGCACACATAGTTGAGTTGCTTTGGGTCTTCAAATCCTAGAGGCTGGAACACATAGACTTCCTTATCTATATCCCCATAAAGAAAGTCACACTTGACATCAAGTTGGTAGACAGTGAAATTCTTGGATGCAGCATAAGCAAGGAAGATCCTAACTGCCTTAAGTCTTGCAACATGTGCAAAGACATCAGTATAATCGATTCCTTCCTCTTGAGTGTATCCTTGAACCACTAGTCTTGCCTTGTTCTTGATAATCAAGCCTCTATCTGTTGGACCTTGTATGCCCAAGACACATACAAGATTGATGTGGTTAGTACGTTATGATCCAAGTCGGGTCATACCCAATAACAAGCTAAACAAACACCAATAAATGTTTATTGTTGATGAGATCATACATATAAACATTGACACCAATTTAGAAAATGGGTTTTCTAAAACATTGCTTTGTAATACAACAATACTATATGGATAGTTTGTTCATGAGATATTATTTGTTTCATTATTTAAGTTGGTTAAATAATAACAAATAAAAGTGTGTTATTTTTATAAAATTAAAAGAGGTTTTAATTTTATAAAGTTAAGGGTTAAGAGAGTAAATTGTGAAAAAAAATGGGGGAAAACCCCATCTTTGACACACCTTTCGGCCGCCCAAAAGGGGCCATTGGTACCAGCCTTTTGTCTTGGTCTTAGAGTGTGGTTCTCCTCTCTCACACTCCATCATTCATTCACACTTCTCTCTAAAAATTACAAGCAAAAGAACCTCCAAAACCAGGGCTAATTTCGGATTTTGAAGCTGAAAAAAAGGGGCTGAAAATTTCGGTTTTGGAAGTGCTATCTTTGGTGTTGCATCCTAACAAGCAAGGTGTTTGAAGGGCTTGTGGGTACCACTTCTTGAGGCCTTCTCCTTTGAAGGCTAGACACATTCAAGGACATCATCATCTACCTATTTTCATCTACATCATCTTGTTCTAGAAAGGTTGATTCTATGTACCCCCTATGGTTGTTTTGATTTGTTTGATAGCACCCTATTTCACATATGATTATGATCCTCATTCTTGAGTTTTGTTTGTGGTTTAATATGGCAAAATTTTCAGATTATAAACCATGTATTAAACCTCTTATTCTGCTGCGTTTTCTATAGTTTAAAAGGTTAAACCAAGTGTTTTACATGTGACAAAACTCATCAATGGCATCTAGAGCCGGTTATGTGGAATGTGTGCTTCAAAAGGTCTTGAAAAGTTAGTTTTCATGGACCTTTTCAACCCATTAGGGGTTGTTTTGTTGTGGGTATTTGAATCCCTTATGTTTCAAGGTTTAATCTTGCATGCTTTAGTATAAACCTTGAAAGAATTATGTCAAATGGTTGATTATGTTGTTTGGACAACCTTAAAGTTTTAGTTTATGTTGGCTGAAACTTTAGGGCTGAAATAAGGGATTCTTTGTTGTTCTTTGATGTTGGATGTGTTATATATTATGGTGCATAACATAGCCTTGGCCTTATGTGTTGGTTTTGGTTGATTGTGTTTTGTTCATGTTGGTTTGTTCTTGAAAGGGTTGTAATTTGTGTTTTATATCTTGGGTTGTAATTTATTTATTCATTTGGTTATGTAATAAATAGATTAGGTGTATTCTTTTATTAGAAAAATTGTATTAGGATATGAATTTTGTAAAAGAAGATGCACAAGATGAAGACTCAAAGAACACAAAAGACATGGACAATTGAAGCATTTGGATGTGGATTCAAGTGGGAGTTCATGGACACATCTTGATGTGTCATCTTTACCCTTAGGAAATACCTTATGAAAACACTTGTGATGGCAAGCAAGTGTGGTCAACTTAATGGCTATGGTTATGCACTCATGTTTTTATATTTGCTTGTTTGGATGTTTGTTGTTTGATTGTTTGGTTGATTTTTGAATATGCATTACAAACTCATTAACAAACTTAACAAGCTGAAATTTTGTTGGTTCTTTATCATTAAGTGGTTAATAAAAGGTTATTAAAAGGATTAATGGTTTTAATAAAAGAGGTTTTATTAAAAGTGAACCATAGGGTACCTTGTATTTGAAAGCATGCAAGTATAAGGTACATAGAGTTTTCTTAACTAAGATTATGAAACTAAATTCCCTTTAAACAAGTTTAACACCATCCTTTTGCACAACACTTGAGTCATTTGGAAACTCATAATGGGATAAAGGTCACCTAACCATTTTGAGTGAACTTGTGACTTGAGGTGGGGATACCATATTTGTGGGATAAAGGTCACCTAACCACTTATGTGGAAAACTCACATGTGTGTGCAAGTAGGATAACTTGATTTGTAAACCATATTAAATGGATCACCTATAATATGGTTTACAGCTTCAGAGGTAATCAGTTAAGCATAGGCTGGAAAAGGTTTCTAATCTTTTGATTGGCTAAGTATGGAAGGGAACTCTGTTTTGGGGAAACTGAACACAGAGTCTTATCCCAACCATGAAACCTAATTCCCATGAATGAGTCTGTAAGACTCACTAGCATAGGCCTCAAGGAGAACAACTTGTTCCTCCTTGGTGAGTTCTTCTGCTTCTCCCTCGAAGAAGAACTCTGGGCCATAATACTCATACAGGTATCTCACTGTCTTTCCATTTTTCAACTCCACAGTTGTTATCTCTCTGTAAGCAAATTCATCAGGGTGAGAGCCTTCAAGCAACAACTGGAGTTCACTCTTCTGAAGATCTTCAAGTCTTTTGTATAACAACCCCTTCTTGATCATTTTGTTCTCAAGAATAGATTGAGGGGTTGTCTTGGAGTTGTGAGCTCTCTTGAATTCTTCAATGATTTCCCAGGGTGAGACTACCATGGCCAATGTAATTGCAGCATTCAAGGTCTTCTTCACTTGGCCATGGTATCTACTTGGTATATTCTTCTTGTGAATTCTAGAACTTACCCTGGGGTCTGGCCAGATCCGCACTCTTTCTTTTTGATGTTGAAAGGTATGTCTACGAGTGTACAGCCTCAAAGCTTGTTTCTTCATTTCTTGAATGGATGAGGACTGAGGGAAATCCTTATCAACCATCTTGAGAAACTTCTCATCGTGCTATTTCTGCTGTTCTGCTTCTTCAATCTTTACCTTCACCATCTGCATTTGCAAGTCAGGTGATTTGAGTTTGAGAACAGCAGAGATTGGCAGACTATCATCATCATCATCATCCTCTTCTTCATCTTCTTCTACCCTCAACACCCTTCTCCTCCTTCTGGGTGTATCACTGGGTAAGGTTTGAGGTGGTTTTTAGGGTAAAGGGATTGGTTTTATGGGTTGAGTTGTGGGTGGCTTTGGTTTAGGGATAGATTTGGGAGATTTTAGAGATAAGGGTTGTGTTTGAGTGGGAGTATGAGAAGACTGACTTAGCATTTTGATGGTGAGTTTGGCTTTGGAGAGCTTTGCCATTTCAGTTCTCTTCCCTGCACCTGTTTCATCCAGTGCTTCGATGATCAACCCTTTATTATAGCCTCCAGCAGAGCAGATTTTCTTGGTTATCTCCAAGATACTGTCTCTGGACCAGGCCTTTATCTCTATCAATGATCTTCCAAGGTATTTGGCAATGAATCTGATCATTATCTCCAATCTTTCCCTTTCCAACTTACTATAACCAGCCCATCTAGCTTGAATCTCTTCTATTTCTAGCCTTCTGATCTCAGTCTAGTGTAGCTGTGTCATGACCTTGTCGAAAGAGCTGATCTTTAATTTTATCCATGGATCTGCTGTGAGCTTCATCAGCATCTTTGACAAGATCTTCTAAGGATTTATCTTCATCGGCTTTTGACTTGGCACTTTTCTTTCTTTTATATGTGATCAGCTGTTCTGAGATCAGTTCTTTCTCCACCTCCTTCTCCTTTGCAGGTTCTTTCTCATCATCAACTCTTTTTCTTTTCTTTTCTTTCACTGCCTTAGACTTGGAAGTCTCCCCCTTTTTGGTTGCATTAGGATCAGGGGCTTGAAAGGCAGAAAGAGACTTAAGAACAGCATCATCAATGAGGGTTTGTAGATTTGAGGATATCCTCTCATCAATGGCTTTATGCACTATGTCAGTGATGATGGGAGTGATGAGAGGTAAGGAGTTTTGAAAGATAGCAACCATCTGCTCAGAGGGATTCTGTCCCTGAGAGGTGGTGCCAAAAGTAGTGGCTGGTGGCTCAGTTAAGTGTGTAGGCTCAGTGTTTGGGGAACCTTAATGGAAGGTGCCATCTGTGGGGTTTGTGAGGTAGATGGACTTTGATCCTGAGACATTTTGGCTAGTAACTCTTTGAGTCTGCTCACCTCAGTCTCTAGGATGGTATTATGGGCTAATACATCATAGAAAAAGCCCAGGTCATCATCAGTCTGTGCTAAATCACCTGACCTCCTGATTGAATCAGGATGTACATGCTCTGAGTGTAGATCAGTAGAAGCATGTGCCCCTTGTTCTTGGTACTGGGGACTTCCTGCCTCAGGACGGTGTCCTTCATTGGCAGTTGCCTCTGGTAAGGTCTTATGGATGTTACCAACTTTATCCTGATCATTTGCTGAATCAATAGAAGTGGCAGCCTTACCAGATGTACTATTCTCTGTTTCTACACTTGGAGAGTGAACATTGTAACCCCTGTGCTGTGGGTTATCAGAAGCATTTTGGTCCTCCCCCTCAATGGTTGAGGTATTCCCAGTGGTAAGTGGTTTCTGGGGAGGGGGTGAGGAATGCAACTGACTCAGCACTTTAGCAATTATCAGTGTTGGGCTTTGAGGGGCAGTTGCATGTGGAGATTTGTCTGAAGCAGATTGCACCCGGGGTGAGAGGTGCTCTTCAATGGTAACCCTCTCAATTGAGATAGGTTCCAGAAATGTGGGATCCCCAATTGTGGTTGCAACAGGATCCTGTTCAGAGGATACCTGTGCGGCTTCAGCAGGTTGAGTCTTGGACATAACTGGGGGGTTATAACCAGTATGTATTTCCTGTGTTTGTGGTACAGGGGCATCCTCAGGGGACTCATCTCCCTGAGTAGCCTTTTTGGGCTTTTTGGATTTGGGTTTGGTGGGTACTTTGGATCTGGAAGTGGAGGCTATGGGTTCCCTCTGCTTGGGTTTTAGCATCCGGGCAACCCCTTTAAGAGTAAGGTCTGAGTTATGTCGGCAGTATACCTCAGCTAAAACAGCTGGAGCAGGGACTCCAAGACCAACAAGGCCATCAGATTGTAATTGATTCAAAATTATGGCCATCAGAAACCTGGGATAAAGTATCCATCTGTTTGCCACAGGTTTCTAAGCCAGATCCTTTAGTTCCATGACCACTATCTCAGAATAATTTAGATTTTGGCATTCAAGGATAGAGTACAATACCTGTTGCCATCGGGAAGACATCTGATCCCAAGAAGATGTCTTTGATGCAAGACAGACATTCACCATATGAAAGATAAGTCGTTCAGCATCATGGAAGTGCTTTTTAAGTATGGTTGTAGCACTTAAGTCGCCTTCATACCCGTTAAGGATAAAAGACATATTAGTGGTGCCTTTCGGGTATTCTTTAGGATAGGTGCCATCATGCAGATTTAGGGTTTTGCGAATGATGTCGGGGGTGATGAGCACCTGTTTCTGGTTCACCAACGACTGGAGAGTGATTTGTCTATCATGCTCACCGGTTATTACAGAGACGTTGGTCCAGAATTGGGATAAGGAGTCAGGATATATGGTAGGATTCAGAAGAAAGGCTGTTCTGTATGGGGAATCCACCATAAGATCGATGGCAGTGTCAAACTTGTTCCAGAAGGCCAATTTCGAAAGGTAGGCAACACAGTTGTGTCGGGGTTGAGTTTCATGGTCGCCATTGTTGAGAGAGATGTGTTTGAAAATGGCTAATGAAACGTTTGGCTATAAGTTCAGGTATTTATAGGTTAAGAAAAGGCTGAAAAGAAAACGACTGAAAGTGTTGGTGTTGTCATCAGTTGTTATGAAAACAACTGAAGACTTGGTTTTAACTATCAGACGTTTGAAAACAACTGAAGACTTGGTTTTAGTCATCAGTAGTTGTGAAACTACTGAAAACCTTGGTTTTGTCTTCAGCTGTTGTAAACAACTGAGGACTTGGTATTAGTCGTCAGTAGTTGTGAAACTACTGAAGACATGGTTTTGTCATCAGCTGTTTAGAGTGAAAGAGCAGTTTGTGGAAACGACTTAAGTGAAAATTCTCATCAGTAGTTTTCATCAATTCTTAGCTTTTCAGCTGTCCTCAACACTTACTCATCAGACTTTTTAGCTAATTTCAGTTGTTTCATAGGACATCAGTACTTATCTGTTTTTATTGACATCAGAAGTTATAACTACATCAGTAGTTGTAACTGCATCAGTGTCTTTTAACAGAATTAGTACATATTTGTGACATGTTTACTCATCAATACTTGTTTACTGAGATCATGAGTAGTTATCACTTATTCTAGCTGCAGCATACCAAGCCTTAACACAAGGTTTTGGAAAGTTGAACTATCCAAAGGCTTAGTAAATATATCTGCAAGCTCATCAGCACTAGGCACAAACTTTGAATCAATTAGACCTTTTTCAAAACAATCCCTAATAAAATGGTGTCTGATCTCTATATGTTTGGTCCTAGAGTGCTGGACTGGATTCTTGACAATGCACAAGCTGAAGCACTATCCATTAATAATGGAGTCTTAGTCTCTGTAATGCCATAATCCAATAATTGGTTCTAAAGCCAGAGTACCTGAGATGTACAACTTGCAGCAGCAATGTACTCTGCTTTAGCAGTGGATGTAGCAACAGATATTTGTTTCTTACTCTGCCAAGAAATCAAACAGTTGCCTAGGAATTGACATCCACCAGAAGTTGACTTTCTAGTTAACTTACACCCTGCATAGTCACTATCAGAAAAAGCAACTAATTTGCATGTGTGTCCAGTGGAATACCAAAGACCTAGAGATTGTGTACCTTGCAAATATCTAAAGATCCTCTTGACTGCAATCAAATGAGACTCTTTAGGAGCAGCCTGAAATCTAGCACAAACACAAGTTGCAAACATGATATCTGGTCTAGAAGCTGTTAAGTACATCAAGGACCCAATCATACATCTGTAAAGTGTTTCATCAACAGCTTTACCTTTCTGATCTGCATCTAGTTGTGTGGTGTGGCACATGGGAGTAGAACAGGGCTTACTTTTGTTTCATTAGACTTGTAAAATCATCACACAACTGGTGATCAGAGGATGCAAAAATAATATCATCAACATAAATTTAAACAAGTAGCTTATGCTGATCCACCTTCTTAATAAACAAAGTTTTATCTATAGAACCTCTAGTGAAATTATTGTTAAGTAGAAAATTAGAAAGTGTTTCATACCAGGCTCTAGGAGCTTGCTTCAACCCATAAAGAGCCTTATCAATTTATACACCCAATTAGGATGTTTATTGTCCTTAAAACCTGGTGGTTGACACACATAAACTTCTTCTTTTATTTTACCATATAAAAATGCACTTTTGACATCCATTTGAAAAACTTTAAGATTGTGGAATACAGCATAGGCTAAGAACAATCTAATTGCCTCTAGTCTGGCTACAGGGGCAAAGGTTTCATCATAATCAATACCTTCTTCTTGTGAAAACCCTTGTACAACCAGTCTAGCCTTGTTCTTGACAATAAGCCCATTTTCATCAGTTTTATTCCTAAACACCCATTTAGTGCCTATTGCACACTTACCTGGGGGTAGAGGAACCAGTTCCCACACTTGCTGCTTTTTGAACTGAAGTAGCTCAAGCTGCATGGCTTCAACCCATCCATTGTCTCTCAAAGCAATATGATAGTTCTTTGGCTCTGGCTGACTGATGAAGAGAGCATAGAAGCAGAAATTAGACAATTGACTTCTGGTTGAGGCCCCAGCATTGATATCACCAATGATTTGAGACATCAGTGCAAGTGTTTGTAGCCGGTTCAGCAGCAGCAGATGGTGATCCAAATTCTTGAAACCAAGTATTAGATGGCAAGTCAAATGATGTAGAGGAGTCAGAAATTTCATCAGCATTTGTTGTGGATGGAGCTACAGAAGCTACAGGAACATCAAGTTTAGCAGACTCATGCAGTTGGTCACTAAACTTGAAAAGGTGAGTACTGATATCATCATCTTCTGTACCACCAGGTGGAAGACTTGCTACAGAAGATGATTTATCCACATGATCTGCAACAGCTGGAGATTGATAAGGAACATATTGCAGTATGTCCATATCAAACAACTCCACAGGGTTTTGTGGAATTTTATCCTTAGGAGATTCATTGAATTTCACATGCAAGGTTTCTTCAACTAACTTTGTTCTGCAGTTGAAGACCCTGTAAGCCTTGCATGTGGATGAATAACCTATAAAATACCCTGCATCCACCTTAGGATCAAATTTGTGGAGTTGATCCTTAGTGTTTAGAATGAAACAAGGACACCCAAAGGTTTTGAAGAATGAAATTAGAGGATCCAAATGATGTAGAACTTCATATGGAGTCTTCATCAACCTCTAATTTACTAATACTCTATTCTGCACATAGTAAGCTGTGTTAACAGCTTCAGCCCAAAAGGTCAATGTCAAACCAGAGTCAGCCAACATAGACCTTGCAGCTTCAATTAGGGTCCTGTTCTTTCTCTCCACTACTCCATTTTGTTATTGAGTCCTTGGGATGCTAAACTGCCTCTTGATTCCTTTTGCTAGATAAAAATCATCAAGTGTATGGTTTCTGAATTCAGTTCCATTATCACTCCTTATACACTTGACTGATAAGGAATACTGCTTCTCAACATACAACACAAAGTTTATAATCATCTGAGCAACCTCATCCTTTGAATGCAAGAAGAAAGTCCATACAAATCTAGAGTAATCATCCACAATTACCAAACAGTATTTCTTCTTTGCCATGCTCATCACTCTCACAGGACCAAATAGATCCATGTGCAGTAACTGCAAGCAGGCAGTGGACTTAGGTTCTTCAATAGGAGGGAATGAGACTTTGTGATGTTTTCCTTTCAAACAAGCAGTGCAGGTTTCATCACAGTGGAACTCCTTTATTGGTACCTCTCACTAAACTATTGTGGATCAGCTAATTCATGTTTTTGAGATTAACATGACCCAGCCTTCTATGCCACAGTTTAGATTCCTGAGAAGAGGCTTTGGAGAACAGGCAAGGATGACCCTTCAAATCAATCTTCTTTGACAAATCCAAGGCATACACTCTTCCAATCCTGTTGGCCTTCAGGAGAGTATGTTCATCCAATACCTTGTCAATCAACCTCAGAACTTGGGAAGACAGAATCCACAGTTCTGGCTTGTGAAAAGTGCAACATGCCCTTTATCACACATCTGACTGACACTCAGCAGATTATACTTGAGATTCTCCACATGGTTAACATCATCAAACATGATTTGTCCATTAGACACATATCCTTTCCCGATGATGTAACCCTTGGTATCATTTCCAAATAAAACAAATCCCTTCTTTCCTTGAGAGTAGTCATTAAGAAGAGAACTGCTCCCAGTCATATGCATAGATCCTCCACTGTCTACATACCAGATGCTCCTTTGGCATGCTAAAGAACCCTGCATTATCATAAAGAAGTAGTTAGGTTTTGAGACCCAAACCTTTTTGGTTTTGGGTCTATTTTCATCAACAGATTTAATCATAACTTGTTTCTTATGATTAACAGCTGATGAAGAAGGAGATGGTGCTGAAATGGATTCCTTGGATTTGGGCTTGGAATGCCTTTTCAGTGGTTTGATCACAGGTGCATCTAGTTAGTTAACTCTCCCCAACAAATGCTGAACCATCATAACAAGTTCTGTCTGATTTGTAGCTAAAGCTTTCAGCTCTTGTGACATATCAGTACTTGTGTTGATGGGTTCCTGTGACCCACCATTTCCTCCTTAATATTCACAGACTTAGTCTGATGTTTATCATGAGGAGCACTATCAGCTGTTTTATGATAAACCCTATCCTTCTTTTTGGATTTGGATGAAGGCTTAGGTTTATCACATAAGGATGACTGTGGTACAAACTTAGTCTCAAACTCATTTTTCATTTCATCCATCTGGATTTTAATGAGCTTATCTCTGTTGAGTTTGGAACCCTTTCTGTACCAACATTCATCAGAAAGATGATTGAATTTACCATATTTCACATGGCATTCTTCATCTTGGATTGATCAACTGCTGATGTGGAAACTACTGAAGGTGTGCTCTTCAGTACTTTCCTCATTTCAGTACTTTTGTTTAGTACTGAAGGATCTGTAACAACTGAAGATTTGTTCTTCAGCTGTTCTATATTAGCAGTTGTTAATCCTTTTATTTCAGCTGATTTGAAATGCTTTTCAGATGTTGTGACTTTCCCTTCAGTACTTTAGGTACTTTGAGGGACAACATCTGAAGTTCTCAGCTTCATGTGCGTATCAGTAGTTAACCCATCAGCCAATTGATTTGTTGAGGTATCAACACTGATTTCATCTTGTGATTTTGGGTGATCACTTGAGGATGATGCACATGATGATGTGGTTTGGAAATTACTTTCACCTTCAGATTTTACTATTGGTTTTGGAGTAAAATCTATAGGTGGTGCAATATGGTTGTAACCTATTCCAAACTTCACATTCGAAGCAGATTGCTTGCTGAGCAGCATTTCAAATCCCTTGCAGGATGATACCCAGCGGTCACACTCAACTTGGGTAAATGCAAGTTTTTCTTTGAGATCTCTATGGTTCTTAAGAATACCTCTAGCTTAGCCTTTTCATCATTTAATTGGCATTTAAGCTTATAAATCTCATCATCTTTATCCTTAGGACAGACTCATATTCAGCTTTTCTTTTGGAAAGGGTTTGCTCAAGCTCTAGATTTTGATTTATTAAAGCTACATTTGCCTCTCTAATAGAGATAATGCAGCTATGCAAGATTCAGAACATAGCTTGGCCTTAGCCTCAGAGGATACCTGGTTTACCTGTGATGAAGACCATTGGAGCATGAACTATCAGTAGATCCAGGGCCATGAGAGCTAGATTCCCAAAAGGATGTTCACCACCATGTTGACCATCACCACAAATAATTGCTCATTACCAGAGAGATCATCTGATAAACTGCTCCAGTCAATAATACCAGGGGTGAAGAAGCTGTGATGAGGTTGTGATTGAATTTTGAGATGATTGAGATGGTAGAGGCTCAGGTAGGGCTTGAGGTTGTTGTGCAATAGGAACTTGACCGGATTTGGTGTGGCTGTAATAGCAGGGATATGGATATGACATTGGACCCTGAGGACAAAATATGCAGGAGATATAGGTTGTGAATGATGACAGAACTAGCAGGATGTTGCCCTCTGTTTTGTGGACTATTGCTGGAAAAGTCACAAGGGTGCAGAGGAGTTAGATCCAGATGATCTACACTCTCTTGCAAAGTGTCCAAGCCTGTGGTATTTGTGACACCTCACTTACTCTTGTCAATACCAACTTTGGTTTTGCCAGAGAGTCCTGGAAATTTCCTACCAGTTCTCTTGTAGAACTTTTGAGATCTGATATTAATCAAGGCCATTTGCTCAGAATATCCATCTCTTCTAAGTCATCATCAGCAATACCCTTTAATGATCCATATGAACCAAAATTGTCACTATTACAGCCTGACTGACTGTCAACACTAACAAATGCATGATCTGAACCGTTTGATGAAATCTATATATGCTCATCATAATTGCTTTCTGCTGGCAGCATATTCTGACTCATGACCAACCAAGGTAGTGTTCCCTGGTACAAAGTCATCATGAGCTTTCCTGATGATGCCAGTTTCCTTTTTTTGCTCTATCCTCTTTCAAATGTAAGCATTTCCCATGGAGTTGGGGTGGAGATAGACTATCCAGATTTGCACTGGAGCGTAGGACAATGGTATATGTTGTCCCATCTCTCAGGCAATGATCTGGAACTGTTGTTCATCTGACTATTGTGTATTCATGTTTGACCATTTCAGCTCAGAGATCAAACAGGAAAAACACTCAAACTGTTGAGTCCTGACTCACCCTTCCTATGAGAGATGCCTCATATTGTTAGGCAAGATTTCTCTGTTGTTTGCTAAGACCTCATTTGTTCCACAAATTGTTCCTTCATGCATTCCAGAGGTCATGAGCAGTTTTCATGTACATAAGCCCAGAATAGATTTCATTCGGCAGTGCTGGCCAGAATTCCATGCTTTAGCATCAATCTCAAACAGTTTTGATCCTCATTTGAGTATTGTTCCTTTCTTCTCGGAACCATTTGTTGGTTTCCAGATTGTTCACCATGGCTTGTTTGGACCATGTACCATAGATGTCCACAACCTGAACTGTTAACAGAAGGTGATGAAGCATTCTTCGTTGCCATATGTTAACTCGATGGCCTACCACATCGAGGCTTGTTGAGGAAACGGTATTGTGAGGGTCATTAGAAGGAGTAGTCCATTCTCAGATTTCACCAAATTCAATTTAGTTTTAACGATTTAGTGCAACAACACAACAACTCAATATGAACCAAGAGAAAACTCAAGCAGATAAACAAAAGCGCAGAAAATTGAATGAATCTATAACCAAGTCTTGCAAATATGCTAATTCAAGATCAAAATGATATCGAATAGCAGTTTCAAATGACAATTGTTAGATCGACAATGATTAACCATGCTCAATACTGCAGGATCGTTCAAGGGCTTGAACACAATTACAACACAACAACACAATGAGGAGATTAACTAAATCTTAATCAAACAGTGAACTAGGTAACCAAGGTGATGCAGAGAACACAAGTAAAGCAAGAGACAGAACAAGAGAGTATAGTTTTCAAGGAGCAGTATATTGCTTTCTCAAGTTCTTTTACAAGTGTTACAAAGCATTGGAAAGATACAAGAACTTGGAATACTTATACTACAACCTACAGCCGCTATACTATGAAAGCCAGCTGGATACAATTGACTAGACACTAACAAAATCAATTGTAGGATCAAAAGGCATATCTGCCTTTTGACCTTGTGACTATGACATGCCATAGCTCACATCCTTATACATTACAAAAAGGATAAAGTACATAAAGTGGAAAGT
This sequence comes from Flaveria trinervia, assembly GCA_025506515.1. Lineage (NCBI taxonomy): Eukaryota > Viridiplantae > Streptophyta > Magnoliopsida > Asterales > Asteraceae > Flaveria > Flaveria trinervia. The sequence goes on along the minus strand of CM046455.1, from coordinate 23,597,490 downwards.
TTCAGACTCAAGACCTCAATGTACAGTTACCAAAAGCATGGACCTTTTCACCAACTCTTGTAAGTTGGTGACTTATCAGAGACGCAGCGGAAAAGGTGCTTTATGGAACAGTACATCAGATAAAGCATGTGTACTAAAAGTCTTCGGAAGAAATCTGTCTTCATAGGTTGAAGCTTCGGAAGACTTTGTCTCTTCAAGCTTCGGAAGACTTCATGTTAGGCTTCGGAAGATATTGGTCTTGGCTTCGGAAGATATTACACTTAGAGTATTTTCTAATGCTTTGTGTAATTCTTCCGAAGCATTCTTCACTTCAGTACTTAGTGCATGTTGCTGAAACACTTAGGCAGTTTTGGGTTGCATCAGACTTCAGGAATCCTTACAAACTCCCCCTAGGCTGATGCTACCAAAACACTTAGAAGATCTTTAATGTTTGTAGTCTTCAGAATAATCAAGACCATTCCTTTCTTCATTTGATGGTCAGGATCATCAAGACTCTCATAGTATCTTCTCATTTCAAAGAGATCATGCAGAGGTAAGTTGATTATGTCTTGCCATGAGTAGACATTTTCAACACCTTGATCTCTGATAACATTCCATCTTCTGGATTGGTAGAGTAAGTCCAGGATAAGATGGTGTCTCGGTTGCTAGAGGAGCCACTTGCATAGGAGTTGATTGGGCTGCCTCATCATGCACTTCCTCAGGTTGATCTGATTCAGCCTGGGGTGTAGAGGTAGATGACTTTGGCTTCTTCTTTTTAGTCTTTGGTTTAGAGGCCATTTTCTTCTTCCTCTTTAATGTCTTTAACTGAGAAGACTGGTCTGCAGCACATGTTGATCATCAGTCTTTCTCAGTTGGGTGTTCCTCCCTCATAGGTTCAGAAGAAGAGGGAGTTTGACCCTGTCTTGGATCAGAAGATGAAGTTTGCTGAGGCTCAGCTGGAGGTTCTGGTTCAGGTGTCTCTGGTTGTTCAAACTTGACCTCCACTTCAGGTGGGACTTGACTTGGAAGAGAGTGCAAGTCAATGAGTTCACCACTTTTAATCTTCTGCTTGATTACCCTTATATGCTCATCCATTGTAGAGACATGGGACCAAGTCTCCTTCCGGAGAATCCATATGACTTCAAGAAGCTCATCATTCTTTGTCTGTCAGCAGACTTCTTTGCATTCTTTTGAATGATGGTTCTTGACTTTGCAGCTTCTTCCCTTAGCTCCTTTGGTTGTTTTTCTTTCTTTGACTAACTCAAGCTCAAGTTGCTTTAAGTACTCGAACTCAATGAAGTCATAGGACAGGGGAAGAAGTGTTTGCCTGATAGAAGCCTGTGGCACTCAGGTAGTTTATCATTTTGATTCTATCCTCTTCTTTATCTACCTGAGGTTCTTGTGGAGCCACATCTTCCTGTGCAGGACTTTCTTGAACTGGAGAGAGAGTGGGAGTATGCTTGTGAAGTCTTTTCGTCTCTCTCCTCTTTGAATTGGAGAAGTAACCTTGCATCCTCTTTCTCCTTAATCTCTCTTGACACTTCCATGTCAGCCAGTTCATTCAACTCTTCTAAGGGGAGGGAGATGATTTCATCAACATCATAGTTCCTGGTCTGTAAGTAATTAATCCTGACTGCCCTTTGTTCATCATTTTGAGTATTTGGTCTGGGGGCAGCCCTGATTGCAGCTTGCATGAATTTTGATGACCCAGAAGAACTTTCTCCCCTTAGCCTCCTTTTCCTCTCTCTCTCTTCCTCCTCAATTTCCTCAGGAGTCATTATCCTTTTCCCTTTGTCACCAACAGACCTTTGTGACTCAGGGTGGATTGAGGCTTGGCCTTCATTGCTTGGTGTAGCTTCCATGCTCTGGCCAGAGAGAGGCTGAGAAACACCTTCACCAGCAGGTGTCTCAGATGGAGTTTGGACCTCTGCAGCAGTTGTGTGATGGTGAGACAAGGGTCTCAGGTTCTGCCACTGGGCCTTCAGCCAAGGTTTCCCCTATGAAACTAATCTTAGGGTCCACCTCAACATCCAGTTGACCGATGACATTGCCTGATTGCCTAAGTCTCCTTCTAGAGAGAACTCTGCAAGGATCCTGTCTTGGATTCTTTGAGCCAGCCTGTCAGCTTGTCTAGATTTGCTTGGATTGACAAGTGGCATGTTGACTAAATCCAGTCCTTCATAGAAGCTCAGGCTTTGGAACTGAAAGACTTCTTGTTGACCTTGAACTCTGTGAAGTATGAGGGCTCTTCTGTCATCATCATACCTCCATCTGATGATGTAGTTGCCAGTTCCATGTGGTGGAGATGAGACAGCCCTTGGTATACCTTCCTCAAAGAGACTCCTGATGAGAGAGTCTATAGAGTCCACATTAATGTGAACTTGAGGAAGTTGCTGAGAATGCACAACAGCAAGTGAGGATGGTGAGTCCTCTATGTCCATTCTCTTTGAAGAACTCCCAGGTTCTGTGGTTGTGATAACATTCTCCCCCTTTTTGGTAGCATCACCCACTTGCATAGGTGAGCTGGAGGATAAATCAATCACTTCCACAGGTTCTTGTGTTCCTGGTTGAGCTCTCCTGAAAGGTCTCCCAGCTAGTTTTTCCTGCAGATATGAAATCTGGAGTTGCTGATCATTGACCCTGTTTTGCAGGGTAGTCACCTGAGATTCCAAGTGACTAACCTTAGAGACTAGATAGGTGCATGTTTGTGACAATTGTTGTACCTTTAGTCTCAAATTCCCCTCATCTTCATCAGAAGAATCACTGGGGGATGAGAGGATTGGACCAAAGTCCCTTCTCTCACCACCAGCTTGAGTTTCTTGGCTGCTGGTTTTCTCTGCTCACTGGCAACCTCAGTTAAGATGCCAATGGGCTGAGTTGCCATGGTTGAGGTCTTAATGATGTAATCACTTTCAAAAGTGAGAGCCTCTTCCATATGGACATCCTGAACAGGTTCAGATGTGTCCACCTCAGTAATAGGTGACTGATGAGGGATAGACTGAGGAGAGTCAGAGGTACTCATCTCTCTTTGAGTAGGGGAGGAGAAGAGAGACTCATGGTACTCACTGAATCCTAAGTCTTCATCAGTGTAAAAGGATAGGTTGGGAATTGGTTGGTTAGATCCAAAGGCTGGGGATGGTAGCTATCCCCTGAAGGTTGTTCACTTGAGTGTTGAGACTCAGAGTGAAGGCTTACAGTTGTTGGGCTAATGAGCTCATCAGGTTGAGCTTGAGGAACCTCAGCCCTGATAGGTAAAGTAATGGGAGTGGTTTGCTCCTCAGGAGAAGTGGGAGCTCTGGAGTCCACTTCTTCCTGTAAGGTTGAGTATTTGGGGGCCTGCACAGACTCAATAGCCTGAGCAGGGGTTCGTTGGGATTTTCTTTTGTAGGTGATGAATATTGGAGGTTGTGAAGAGGGTAGGAGAGCAGTAGGTGTGGGTTCAACACTAGCTTGGACTGCTATGTTGTCACCTTGAGCAATGAGCTCTAACATTTTTGGGACTAGGCTGTTTCTACCCCTGAGAAGCCTACAGTTGGCTTCTTCATAATTTTAAAGATGCCGGGCTTCATCTGTCCCAGTTTAAGAATATTGCCTGTTTCCCTCAACTGTGAGCCCAGTTCACAGTTAAGAATGTGTTGAACATATCTAGGAAACATGTAATATTCTAAGGAGTCTAAGTTTGCAAGTAAATTAGTATAAACAAATTGTGAATACCTGAACTTGACCCCCTGAACCATCCCATGAACTATAAAGGAGAGATCCTCAGGAATCTGGTCCCATCCACCATGCTTGTTTGATAAGCTGTGGATAACCACATGGAGCAGGTATTTCCACTGGGATGAGACCTTCCCTTTCCTGAAGGTCTTTACAGAGAAATCTCCTTCATAGCCCATCTGCTCGAAGGAATGATTAACTGCTTCTTTTGGAAAGAACACTTCACCTGCTTCATCATCCAGCTGAAGATGTCGATTGATGATGGCCGGAGTGATGAAATTGTTCTCCCCTGCACTGTGGCAGACAGTGCCTTCTCCCCATCCATAATGACCTCTTGGCAGGTCTTCCAGAATTCAAGCAGATGATCCTCATATAGAGGAGGATCAATGGTTAGGGAGGTGAAGTAGTGAGACAAAGACAAGAAACGGCAAACCTCTGAGAAATGAGGATCTTTTTCAGAGCATAACAGAGCAACCTGATTGTGTTGTCTGTGTAGCTGCATGGTAAAGTGAGGATCATTTCTGTGTGTAAGGTCAGCCATTGTGAGGTAGCTCAGAGATGAAGAGAAAAGAATGGGATAGAATTTCAGAGAGAAAGCTTTGGGTTTTAGGTATGGAAGAAAAGCAGATGATAGAAGAGGGGGAAACCGTTGGGTTTATATGAGAGAGAAGGATTTCAGATAAAGTTTAATGAAAGAGGATAAACTTTGAAATCCGTATGTCGGTCCCACCTCTGAAAAAGTAGTTTACCTTTTTGCTCAAAAAGTAGTTTTCTTGGAGTTCGAAAAGCTTCCGAAAGTAATTTGTCTTCGGAAGTTTGATTGAAAAAGCTTCCGAAGCTAAAGTGACTTCGGAAGAATTTTCCTGAGAGTCTTAAAGATTTATGCTTCGGAAGAGAAATAAACTTTGGAAGCTTGTATAAGAATGAACAAAGCTTCCGAAAGTAATTTTTGCTTCGGAAGGAAAAAGTCCTTAAAAATGAATAAGTGTCTAAGTTGAGAATTTTAAGCTTCGGAAGATAAATTTTGACTTCTTCCGAAGGTAAATTTCTTAGACAGGCATTTATTTTGAAGACATATTTTTCTTCCGAAGGTAAAATGTTATCTTCCGAAGTATCAGAAAATTTTCAAGAATCAAGGAAAGTCTTCGAAAAGAGTTTTTCATTCAAAGAAAACATGAGCTTATGAAAGTGATGAACTAGACAACTTAGGACACACATTTTTTAAGAAGAAATAATTAGAATTAGTTTTAAGAAAATCTACTCAAAGTTGATCATCCCAATAGCTGATATCAGATACTTAAATCTCTGTTCATCAAAAGCTTTTGTGAACAGATCAGCATATTGTTCATCTGTGTGAACTTTGACTAGTTTAATTAACCCCTTTTCATAGTTATCTCTTATTAAATGATACCTGATGTTGATGTGTTTGGTCCTTGAGTGCTGCACAGGATTCTCAGTGATAGAGATAGCACTGTTGTTGTCTATGTGGATAGGAGTCTCTTTGAAGTTAAATCCGTAGTCTAGCATCTGATTTTGAATCCAAAGCACTTGAGCACAGCAGCTTGCAGCAGCAATGTATTCAGCCTCAGCAGTTGATGCAGACACACAGGTTGTTTCTTGCATTGCCATGAGACAACCCTTCCACCAAGAAATGACATCCCCCAGATGTAGACTTTGCAGTCATGTTGCAACCACCATAATCACTGTCTGTATAGGCATACAGATTGAAATTAGAATTCTTTGGATACCATAAACCAAGTGTTGAGGCACCTTTGAGGTATCTTAAAATCCTTTTCACAGTGATTAAGTGAGACATCTTAGGATTAGCTTGATATCTTGCACAAATACATGTAGCAAACATGATATCAGGCCTGCTAGCTGTAAGATACATAAGAGACCCAATCATAGCCCTGTATAAGTGCTCATCTACACACTCCCCCTCAAGATCTGGACCAAGGGAGTGGTTTCTGGCTATGGGTGTCTTAGCAGTTTTACAATCAGTCATGTTGAACCTCTTGAGTATATCTTGAACATACTTTGACTGACTTATGAAAATGCCATCTTCAACCTGCTTCACTTGAATTCCTAGAAAGAAATTAAGTTCTCCCATTGAACTCATTTCAAATCTATCTTTCATCAGCTTTTCAAAGTCTTTGCAGAGCCTTGAATTGGTTGAGCCAAAGATGATGTCATCCACATATACTTGAACTAGCAGAATGTCTTTTCCTTGTCTTTTGATGAAGAGAGTTCCATCTATAGTACCTCTCCTGTAACCATGTTTACAGAGATACTCAGACAGTGTCTCATACCACTTCCTGGGTGCCTGATGCAGCCCATACAGAGCTTTGTCAAGCTTGCAGACATAATCAGGATGATCAGGATCTACAAAACCAGGTGGTTGTTTGACATAAACCTCCTCATCAATCACTCCATATAAGGGCACACTTTACATCAAGTTGGTAGACCTTGAAGTTCTTGGATGCAGCAAATGCCAGGAATATCCTAACAGCTTCTAGTCTAGCTACAGGAGCAAAGACATCAGTGTAGTCAATCCCTTCTTCTTGTGTGTATCCTTGAACAACTAGTCTAGCCTTGTTCTTGATAATGATTCCTCTATCATCCTTTTTATTCCTAAAAACCCATTTGGTTCCAATGGTAGTCTTCCCATGAGGAAGAGGACAAAGGTTCCAAACTTTCTGTCTTTTGAATTGAAGCAACTCTTGTTGCATAGCTTCAACCCAACTTCCATCCTTTAGAGCTTCCTCAACTTTCTTTGGCTCTAACTGGGATAGAAAACAAGAGTGAAGACAAACATTTGCTTCATGGGTTTGCCCTCTTGTCTTTACCCCGAGATAACATCTCCAATGATGTTTGTAGTAGGATGAGACTTGTGGATCCTTAGCTGAGGGATCACAGCAAGTTGCTGATAGATCCAAATTGAGAAATTTAGATCTGGTCTTGAAGATTGATCCTCCACATTATCACACTTATCAAGATTAACTTGATCCAATGAGTGTGTGACATCATTGATGTTATCATCTATGGTATAGTTATTAGCATCAAGAGATTCTTGATCACTTTCACCATCACCATTGTTATCTTCTGCAATTGAGATGTCTTTATCTGGTTGAGAGGCCTCTGAACTGGAATTTGAAGGCATGCCAGATGTATCAGCTGGATTTGTCATGTTGTGCTGATAGAAACCTCATTTGCTGAAGTAGTTCCAACTGGAGCTGAAGGTCTTCCAAGCTCAAATCTTGGATCAGGATCACCTGTATTTAAATTTTCTGCAGATCCTGAAACATGCTCACAAGATTTATTAAAACAGTTGGTAACTAAATCAAGATCAAATAGCCAATCCGGACCAGAACCAGCCACACTGGAGTGTGCTCATTGAAAGTCACATTGGCTGACTCCTCAATGATTCTAGTTCTGAGATTGTATACTCTATAAGCTTTAGCTTGAGAAGAGTATCCAATGAAGTGTCCATCGTCTGATTTCTCAGCAAACTTGGCAACTTGATCTTTGGTATTCAAGATGGTGCAGGGACATCCAAATGACCTGAGAAAACCAATGAAAGGTTTCCTCTTGTGCCAAAGTTCATAAGGAGTCTTACCATGTGTCTTAACTACTAAGACTCTGTTTTGCACATAGCAGGCAGTATTAACTGCCTCTGCCCAGAAGGTGATAGGCAGTTTAGAGTCAGACAACATAGTTCTTGCAGCTTCAATAAGTGTCCTGTTTCTCCTCTCAGCAACTCCGTTTTGCTGAGGAGTCCTGGGAGCACTGTATTGTCTTGTAATACCCTTGTCATCACAAAATGTATCAAGGATTTGGTTCTTGAATTCAGTTCCTTGATCACATCTTATGGTTTTGACCTTGTGATCACATTGATTCTCAATCTTTAAGATGAAATTCTTTAGAATCTCAGGAGTCTCATCTTTAGTTCTAAGAAAGAAAACCCAAGTGAATCTTGTAAAATCATCTGTGATCACTAGACAGTATAAGGTCCTTCCTAAACTCATTACACTGGTGGGGCCAAAGAGATCCATATGTAATAAGTGTAGGGGAGTAGTGATGGAGTTCTTTTCCTTAGGCTTGTGAGATACCTTGTGTTGCTTCCCTTTCAGGCATGCAACACAATGATCATCACTTGTAAACTCTTTCTTTGGCATTCCAGTTACCAGATCATGTTTGATTAATTTATTCATATTCTTAAAGTTTACATGGCACATTCTTTTATGCCATAGGAAAGACTCATCACTATTTGCTTTAGATAGAAAGCATGAAACTTCTCCAGAGGGAGATGTTTCTTGCAAATCCATCTTGTACATGTTCCCTTTCCTGGGGGCTCTGAGCAGAATATGCTCATGAGGAATGACCACTCCAGGTTTGAGAACAATGCACTCATGCTCAGTGAAGAGCATGTTATGACTCTGATCACAAAATTGAGATACACTCAGAAGATTGTACCCAAGCTCCTTAACAAAATTTACCTTCTCAATGCTGAGCTTACCATTTGTGACCTTGCCCCTCCATAAATGTAACCACCTTCATTTCCTCCAAAAGCAACTGGTCCTCCATCAATTCTCTCAAAATTGAAGTAAAGACCTATCGCCTGTCATGTGCCTGGAACAGCCACTGTCAATTATCCAGACATTCTTGTTTGTCTTGAGCTGTTCCTGCACAAAGAAAATGATTAGTTACATTTGGAAACCCAAGCCTTACTTGTCTTGGGTTCAGTAAGTGTAATAGAAGGTAATGCAACAGTAATAGATCCTATGGTTGTACAGAGGGATCTTCGGCTGTTGTTTGGAGAAACCTCAGTCATTTGGTCTTTCTTAGACTTCCACACCACCTTTGGAGTCTTGGACTTGACCTTCAAAACCTTAGAAGCTTTTGGAGCTTCACAAGTTTTAATGACTGATACTTCGGAAGAATCTACAGTCACTGCAGTAGACTTTAGTACTTCGGAAGAACTCCTTTCTTCCGAGACCAACTTTGCTTCCGAAGGTGATTTTCCATTTACCTTCTTCTTTGTTTGGAGCTTCCGAGGGAAACAGACTTTCCTTCCGAAGCTTGAGACTTCTTGAGATTCTTTGAAGTCTTTGTATTGGTCATGTGGATAGTACTTTTAGGATTGTATGAACAATCCTTGGCAATATGAGAAGTACTTTCACACATAACACACAACATTTTCTTCTTCAAAGAAATCTCCTTTTGAGAGCAAGACTGGCCTTGGTCACATCCCTTTTTCACCTTCATCTTGGTAGATTCAGATACAGTTCCCTTGGGCTGTGAACTGTTCTTGGATTTTGATGGTCCAGGCTGTGCAGCAGTGGTACACAGCAGCTCAGTCTTCTTCTTTGTACTGAGATGATTTGAACATGAACCAGAACTCTTAGATAAGAGGCTTTGGTGGATGTCTTCAGTCCTTATACTTTGAAGCCTGCAGAGATAAACACTTGTTTCTGCTTAGCATCAAAGGTAGCCTTGATTTCTTGAGCCTTCTTTGCTTTCCTTTTGCTCTTCCTGATCAAGTTCTTTCTCTTGGACTTGGTCATCACAGTTAATTTCTTCTCCTCAGAAGGATAGTGGCCCTTGGAGGAATCCTCTTCTTCACTCTTCTCAGAGGGATTCCTCACTATCACTTCTTCATCATCCTCACTTACTGGATCTATGAGAGGAAGCTCATCTTCACAAGTTCCACACCTAGGAGATCTTACAGACAAGATTGTGTGTGGAGGAGCTATCTCATTTGATCCCAGTCCCTGTCTATTTTGATAACAAACCTTATTGTGTAGGGATGAGGATATCATGTTCTTGAAGGTCTCTTCTTCAAGAACACTTTTCTCTGCCAGGGCTTTGCTGATCACAAGCTCAGCCTGGCACTTAGTCAACTTAGTGATGAGATCTTGGATCTGAGTTCTAAAATCTGTATGTTCATGTTTTAGTACTGAAATAGTTTTCTCAAGTCTTCTATCTTAACTTGTAATCATTTTCAGACTTTCTAAAGTCAGATTTTAATATGTTTAATGACTCAAGATCAGATCTCATCTCTAGGTTGTAGGACCTGTATCTATTTACTTTAGCAATGCATTCAGGGGAGCAAAGATGTTCTAATACCTTGGCTTCATCATGATCAGCCATCAATGCTTGGTTTGGAGAAGCATCCTCCCCTGAAAACTCCAGTCAAATCCTCCCTCTTCGACAGCAACCGCAGCATGTTGCTTTGTCTTCTCAGCCTGAGGGGTATTGTTGGTGAAGTTTGGTCTGAGTTGTGTTTGACCCCCATTTGCTCTGGGTGCCTTACACTCCCTGGCGAAGTGACCCATAAGGTTACAATTGTAACACTTAACTTTGCTTTTATCCAGGCCAAACTTACCACTGGTAGCATTGCTTGGAAATTTTCTTCCTGTCCTCTTGTAGAACTTCTTGGCTCTGTGAGTGAGAAGAGCCATCTGCTGAACTATCTCCATGTATTCCAGGTCATCTGGATGGATACAGTCTAGATCTTCAAGAGTGAAGAGATAATTTCCACAGCTTTCATTTGCAGACACAAAGGCTTGCGAAGAACTTGTCTCTTGGAATGGACTTCCTTGAGTAAAGTTCTCCCTTGGTGTCTCCGGGAAGGTGATGAAAGGACCCTTTTGTGAGTTGTCAGGGTAGCATAGGAGATGATGTTGGGGTTCTATGCTGTCCCTTTCAGCCACATGAAGGGCTGAACCCATTTGATTGTTAGAGTTGCCAGATGAACCTTGTAAGTTCATCTCCATCTGGTATCCACTGAGAATCCCATATAACTCTGTCAGAGTAAGAGTTTTAAGGTTCTCAGTCCTCTTGATTACCACACAATAGTGTGTCCATTGCCTAGGAAGTGAGGACATGAACTTCCTTACAATGTCTCTGTTCTCAAGAGGAACTCCTCCATCCACAAGGGTATCCACAATCTCAACATACCTGAAGTATTGTTGGGTCATGGTTTCACCTGTTTTAAAGGTGAAATTTTCAAACTGCTGCTTCAGAAGATCTTTCTTGTTCTCCTTGGCTTCAGAGGAGCCTTCATACATCAGCTTCAGTGCATCCCACAGCTGTTTAGCTGTCTTGCACTTCTTAAAACCTCTGTACACAGAGTTTGGGATAGCAGTCTGAAGAGCAGTCATGGCCTTCCTGTCAATCTCTACTCTTTTCCTATCTTCATCTGAGTAGTTGGCCACATCTTTAGGAATCATACCAGCACCGGTAGCAGAGGGGGTGCTGGGTATGAAAGGTCCATATTCAACAGATTCCCACATTCTTGAGTCAAGAGACCTGATGAAGCCTTCCATCCTCATGCACCAGGTGTCGAAGTCATCAAGAGTGATCAATGGGGATTTGTTCATGGTTCCAGTCTCCATATCAGTCTTTGAGATGGAAGCCATTTGAAAAGGTTTAGTTTTTTGTGTGTGTGAGGGATCTTAAGATGGTTAGATCTTATATCACGAGCCTGAATGCTCTGATACCAATTGCAGGATCGTTCAAGGGCTTGAACACAATTACAACACAACAACACAATGAGGAGATTAACTAAATCTTAATCAAACAGTGAACTAGGCAACCGGAGGTGATGCAGAGAACACAAGTAAAGCAAGAGACAGAACAAGAGAGTATAGTTTTCAAGGGAGCAGTATATTGCTTTCTCAAGTTCTTTTACAAGTGTTACAAAGCATGTGGAAAGATACAAGAACTTGGAATACTTATACTACAACCTACAGCCGGCTATACTATGAAAGCCAGCTGGATACAATTGACTAGACACTAACAAAATCAATTGTAGGATCAAAAGGCATATCTGCCTTTTGACCTTGTGACTATGACATGCCATAGCTCACATCCTTATACATTACAAAAGGATAAAGTACATAAAGTGGAAAGTTTTCAGACTCAAGACCTCAATGTACAGTTACCAAAAGCATGGACCTTTTCACCAACTCTTGTAAGTTGGTGACTTATCAGAGACGCAGCGGAAAAGGTGCTTTATGGAACAGTACATCAGATAAAGCATGTGTACTAAAAGTCTTCGGAAGAAATCTGTCTTCATAGGTTGAAGCTTCGGAAGACTTTGTCTCTTCAAGCTTCGGAAGACTTCATGTTAGGCTTCGGAAGATATTGGTCTTGGCTTCGGAAGATATTACACTTAGAGTATTTTCTAATGCTTTATGTAATTCTTCCGAAGCATTCTTCACTTCAGTACTTAGTGCATGTTGCTGAAACACTTAGGCAGTTTTGGGTTGCATCAGACTTCAGGAATCCTTACAAATACCATTTGTTAGGATCAGTGATCTGAGTTTGATTAATTAGAGAGTATTGCAGCGGAATTCGAACAATGAATTAAACATTCACAAAACACAATTGATACTCAATGTAACAGTAAATGGTTATAGAAAAAGAATTTCTGCAAAAGAGATATTTCATTCATATGCTTTCGTGGTAGCTCAATGTCACACATTACAACTAGGTCAACATCCCTATATAGGAGTATGTGACGTCTGCTGATGTCACTTGATAGTGACATCTAACAGAATTATTCAAACTACTGAAACTATGCAAACTACTGAGAATGTTCTCAACTACTGATTACATCTCAGAGAATGCTAAGTACAAGAAACATAAAACTACTGAAACTAAAGTACTGAAACTATAACTACTGAAAAGTAATTACAAGTACTGAAAGGAAACCATCACAACTACTGAGGTTGATAACTTCAGCTGTTGTGACAACTACTGATCACTTTGGTCTTCAGTCTTTGTCTTCAGTCTTTGTTCTTAGACTTTGTTCTTCAGACTTTTACTTTCAGACTTTGTCTTCAGCTGATAGCTTCAGACTTTGTCTTTAGTACTTTACTTTTAGACTTTGTCTTTAGCTGATAGCTTCAGACTTTGTCTTCAGTTCTTTACTTTCAGACTTTGTCTTCAGTAGTAGTCTTCAGTTCTTGTCTTCAGACTTTGTCTTCAGACCTTGTAATCAGCTGATGTCTTCAGCTGTTGTGATCTTCTTCAGCAGTTGTAATGTCTGTGAGACTTAGAGGTTTTCTGATAAGGCTCATGGTTCTTTTGGTCCAACAGATTGTTTCTTGCATTGCCATGAGATGATCCTTCCACCAAGAAATTGACATCCTCCTGATGTTGATTTCTTGTTAATGTTGCAGCCACCATAGTCACTATCAGATGATCCATAAAGATTAAAATCACTATTCCTTGGATACCAGAGACCAAGTTTAGGTGCTCCTTTGAGGTATCTGAGGATTCTCTTGGTAGTAGCTAGGTGAGACACCTTTGAGCAGCCTGATATCTTGCACAAATGCAGTAGCCAACTGAATCAGGTCTACTACAGCTGTGAGATACATTAGAGAACCAATAATTGCCCTATACTGATGTTGATCAGTATGCTCCCCCTCAAGGTTAGGACAAAGATTATGGTTTCTGGGTATGGGTGTCTTGGCTGGCTTGTAATTTTTCATTTCAAATCTCTCTAAGATGTCATTGATATACTTGGATTGATTGATAAGAACCCTTCCTTCAATTGCTTCACATGAATTCCAAGGAAAAAGTCCATTTTTCCCATGGAACTCATCTCAAACTTCTTCTTCATGATGCTTTCAAAGTCTTTACACATTGGTCATTTGAAGAACCAAATATGATGTCATCAACATAGACTTGAAAAGCAAAATATCATTTCCAGACTTCCTGATGAAAAGAGTCATATCAATGGTACCTCTAGTGTAACCATTCTTTAAAAAAACTAAGACAAAGTCTTATACCACAGCCTAGGTGCTTGGTGCAACCCATAAAGAGCTTTATCCAATTTGCACACATAGTTGAGTTGCTTTGGGTCTTCAAATCCTAGAGGCTGGAACACATAGACTTCCTTATCTATATCCCCATAAAGAAAGGCACACTTGACATCAAGTTGGTAGACAGTGAAATTCTTGGATGCAGCATAAGCAAGGAAGATCCTAACTGCCTTAAGTCTTGCAACATGTGCAAAGACATCAGTATAATCGATTCCTTCCTCTTGAGTGTATCCTTGAGCCACTAGTCTTGCCTTGTTCTTGATAATCAAGCCTCTATCTGTTGGATCTTGTATGCCCAAGACACTACAAGATTGATATGGTTAGTACGTTATGATCCAAGTCGGTCATACCCAATAACAAGCTAAACAAACACCAATAAATGTTTATTTGTTGATGAGATCATACATATAAACGTTGACACCAATTTAGAAAATGGGTTTTCTAAAACATTGCTTTGTAATACAACAATACTATATGGATAGTTTGTTCATGAGATATTATTTGTTTCATTATTTAAGTTGGTTAAATAATAACAAATAAAAGTGTGTTATTTTTATAAAATTAAAAGAGGTTTTAATTTTATAAAGTTAAGGGTTAATAGAGTACATTGTGAAAAAAATGGGGGAAAACCCCATCTTTGACACACCTTTCGGCCGCCTAAAAAGGGGCTGAAAGTTTCGGTTTTGGAAGTGCTATCTTTGGTGTTGCATCCTAACAAGCAAGGTGTTTGAAGGGCTTGTGGGTATCACTTCTTGAGGCCTTCTCCTTTGAAGGCTAGACACATTCAAGGACATCATCATCTACCTATTTTCATCTACATCATCTTGTTCTAGAAAGGTTGATTTTATGTACTCCCTATGGTTGTTTTGATTTGTTTGATAGCACCCTATTTCACATATGATTATGATCCTCATTCTTGATTTTTGTTTGTGGTTTAATATGGCAAAAATTTCAGATTATAAACCATGTATTAAACCTCTTATTCTGCTGCGTTTTCTATAGTTTAAAAGGTTAAACTAAGTGTTTTACATGTGACAAAACTCATCAATGGCATCTAGAGCCGGTTATGTGGAATGTGTGCTTCAAAAGGTCTTGAAAAGTTAGTTTTCATGGACCTTTTCAACCCATTAGGGGCTGTTTTGTTGTGGGTATTTGAATCCTTATGTTTCAAGGTTTAATCTTGCATGCTTTAGTATAAACCTTGAAAGAATTATGTCAAATGGTTGATTATGTTGTTTGGACAACCTTAAATTTTTAGTTTATGTTGGCAGAAACTTTAGGGCTGAAATAAGGGATTATTTGTTGTTCTTTGATGTTGGATGTGTTATATATTATGGTGCATAACATATCCTTGTCCTTTGTGTTGGTTTTGGTTGATTGTGTTTTGTTCATGTTGGTTTGTTCTTGAAAGGGTTGTAATTTGTGTTTTATATCTTGGGTTGTAATTTATTTATTCATTTGGTTATGTAATAAATAGATTAGGTGCATTTCTTTTATTAGAAAAATTGTATTAGGATATGAATTTTGTAAAAGAAGATGCATAAGATGAAGACTCAAAGAACACAAAAGACATGGACACTTGAAGCATTTGGATGTGGATTCAAGTGGGAGTTCATGGACACATCTTGATGTGTCATCTTTACCCTTAGGAAAGACCTTATGACAACACTTTTGATGGCAAGCAAGTGTGGTCAACTTAATGGCTATGGTTATGCACTCATGTTTATATATTTGCTTGTTTGGATGTTTGTTGTTTGATTGTTTGGTTGATATTTGAATATGCATTACAAACTCATTAACAAACTTAACAAGCTGAAATTTTGTTGGTTCTTTATCATTAAGTGGTTAATAAAAGGTTATTAAAAGGATTAATGGTTTTAATAAAAGAGGTTTTATTAAAAGTGAACCATAGGGTACCTTGTATTTGAAAGCATGCAAGTATAAGGTACATAGAGTTTTCTTAACTAAGATTATGAAACTTAAATTCCCTTAAATAAGTTTAACACCATCCTTTTGCACAACACTTGAGTCATTTCGAAACTCATAATGGGATAAAGGTCACTTAACCATTTTGAGTGAACTTGTGACTTGAGGTGGGGATACCATATTTGTGGGATAAAGGTCACCTAACCACTTATGTGGAAAACTCACATGTGTGTGCAAGTAGGATAACTTGATTTGCAAACCATATTAAATGGATCGCCTACAATATGGTTTACATAGGTGTTGATGGGATTAACATGCGACAATACATATGATGTTTAAAAGTCGATCCCATACCCTAGAAGATTCAAAGGGTTGCAATTGTCAAACGTTGACTACCTTGTTAATTTAAATAAGGGGATAAAGGTCACCTAACCACTATTTAAATGTAATGTTGGATTCTAGATTTGATATTGTGTAAGACACTTAAAAGGGTTTTAATTATTAAAATATGCACAATATCAAAATTACTAAAATTGGACTTTGTTATATTTTGTAGATGGCCTCCAACAATAATGATAACAATTAAATCCCGACCGCTCACTCACTATCACTAAGAACCATTCTCCAAAAGGAGCTTCTAAACCATAATAATTTTATTGATTGGTTTCGAAACTTGAGAATTGTTCTCAAGCAAGAGAAACGATCATGCATATTAGACGATCTGATTCCCGATCACCTAGTGAGGATGATGAGGAGGCCTATAATAATTGGGTGAAATACACTAAGGACTTGGTCTAAGTGTCTTGCCTTATGTTGGCAAGTATGACTCTAGATCTCCAAAAGAAGTATGAACATCATGGCGTACGACATGATAACCCAGTTGAAGGAAACGTTCCACAACAAGCACGGGTTGAGCACTTCGAAATGGTTCGAGCACTCCATGCGTGTCGTATGGACGACACCCATATGTTTCATCTTATGTACTTAAGATGAAAAGCCACATTGACCACCTCGAAAGGCTGAATTGTCTCGTCTCGAAAGAGTTGGCTACGGATTTGATCCTCAACTCTTTGTCAAAAAGGTTTGACAATTTTGTCATGAATTATAACATGAACGGGTGGGACAAGAAAATAAGTGAGCTTCACTCTATGCTCAAAACTGCTGAGGCGGCCATGGGAAAAAGGGTTTACCCGTTCTCACCATCAATGAAGGTGGGAACAAGAAGAGGCCTCACCCCGCACCCAAGGCAAATGTTGCCAAGGGTAAAGGGCACATTAGGGGAAGGGAAAGGGAGTGGTTAGAGTTCCACCACCAAAACCAGCGGAGAAGAAGCAAAAGGTTGCTTCAAATGACCCATGCTTTAAGTGTGGGGAGATTGGACATTGAGCAAGAAATTGCTCAGTCCATCTCAAAGAGTTGCAAGCAAAGAGGGATGCCGGGCAAACCTCAGGTACATGTTTCATGATCCATATTGGTCTAAATTTAATATCCTCTAACACATGGGTATTGGATACCGGATGTGGAATTCATATTTGCAAATTATTGCAGGGGTTCAAAAGAAGTAAGGACTTCAAGAAAAGGGATGTGAGCCTCTTCATGGGCAATGGGGCAAAGGTTCAAGTTGAAGGCCGAGGGGACTACATCTTGAAGCTTCCAAATGGTTTGGAAGTAATTTTGAACAATATTTTGTATGCTCCTAGTTTGAATAGGAACATTGTTTCTGTTGCCCAATTAAGACAATATGGTTATGTTTTGACATTTATTGAGAATGAAATTCATGTTTCTTTAAATGGCACATTTTATTTTAAAGCTATTCCTGTTAATGGTATTTATGAATTGGTTCGTGAAAACACATTATGTGATAGCTCATTGTACCAGAGCACCACTACGAAACTCAATTGGATTTGAGTGATACCTATCTTTAGCATTGCCGTCTTGGTCATATAAACAAGAAGCGCATACAAACACTTCAAAAGAACGGTCTTTTAAAAGCAAATGAATATGATTCATTCGATGTATGCGAATCTTGTTTACAAGGTAAAATGACTAAGGCACCATGTATTAAACCTCTTATTCCGCTGCGTTTTCTATGGTTTAAAAGGTTAAACTAAGTGTTTTACATGTGACAAAATTCATCAATATCATCTCTCTTGTTTCTGAAAACCCATTTGGTGCCTATAGGTACTTGACCAGATAGTAGTGGACATAGGTTCTAAACCTTTTGTCTCTTGAATTGAAGCAACCCCTCTTACATTGATTCAACCCAACTACTATCTTTCAAGGCATCTTCTACCTTCTTCGGTTCCATCTGAGACAAAAATCATGAGTACAAGCAGACATTCCCATGATGAGTCTATCCTCTTGTTCTCACACCTTCAGAGACATCCCCTATGATGTTCTCGGTTGGATGAGTGTTATGAATCCTTAGATGAGGGATTACTTCTAGCTACAAAGATAGATCCATATTGGACATATTTTGCACAGGAGCTAGAGCACTCTATCCAGCTGTTGTTTCAAGTTCATACAATGAGGACTGATTGAATGAAAGAGAAACATTATCAATAGTTGGCCGTGAAGCAGCATTGACAGTTCCATGTCCCTTCAAGATGCTACTTCCATCAGCTTGGTGTTGTGCAAGGTCACCTGATGAACTTTGAGGAACAACAGGTGATTCACTGGTTGAAGCTTCACTATTTCTTGAGATGGTTATGTTGTCAGATCTGCCAATAGTAGAAGCTTGGTTTGTTGTAGATCTTAGAGAACTTGAAATAGGTTTGGGTAACTCAAACATTTGATTATCTTCAAAATTTCCTTGAGTACCTATTACAGCTGAAACATTCTCACAAGATGGTTTAGAATAGTTCGGAAACAATTCTAAGTCAAAAATATGATCAGGTCCATACCCCCTAACACAAGGTGTGTGCTTATTAACAACTATATTGGATGACTCCTCAAATAGTTGATTCTTGATGTTGTATAATCTATATGATTTTGAGCTAGAAGAGTATCCAACAAAGATAGCATCATCTGACTTTTCAACAAATTTTGCCAAATTGTCCTTTGTGTTAAGTATGGTACACCTGCTGGCAAAGGACCTTAGAAAGACAATGAACGGTGGCCTCTTGTTCCATAGCTCATAAGGGGTTTTTCCATGTGGCTTAACTACAAGAACTCTATTCTGCATATAGCATGCAGTGCTGACTGCCTCTACCCAGAATGTTAGAGGTAGTTTGGAATTAGCTAACATTGTTCGAGCAGCCTCAATAAGTGTCATGTTCCTCCTCTCAGCAACTCCATTTTGTTGAAGAGTTCTAGGAGCACTGTATTGTCTGGCAATCCCTTTTGAGTTACAGAATGAGTCAAGAATAAGGTTCTTAAACTCAGTCCTTTGATCACTTCTATTTACCTTAACCTTGTGATTAATTTGATTTTCTATTTTAAGAATAAAATATTTTAGTGTTTCAGCAGTTTCATCTTTAGTTCTTAAAAAACCCATGTAAATCTTGTAAAATCGTCAATAATCACAAGACAGTATGATTTCCTTCAAATGCTCATTATACTTGTGGGACCAAATAGATCCATGTGCAATAAGTATAATAGAGTGGTGATAGAGTTAACAACTTTGGATTTATGAGATGCCCTGTGTTGCTTCCCTTTCACGCATGCAACACAGTTGTCTTTACAGAAAAATTCCTTTTTAGGCAAACCATGTACCAAGTTCTTTTTAGCCAATTTATTCATTGTACACATACGTTTATGCCATAGTGTTGACTCATCACCATCAGCTTTGGTAAGAAAGCATGATACTTCACCCATTGGGGAATCATTCTTCATATCTAGCTTGTACATATCCCCTTTCCTGGGAGATCTAAGAAGCACTAATTCCGGAGGAATTGTCATCCCTTTTTTGAGGATAATGCACTCATGTTTTGTGAAAAGCATTTGGTGCTTTTGATCATAAAACCGAGAAACACTTAACAGATTGTGTTCAAGCTGTTTGACAAAGTGAACTTTGTCAACTTTTATTTTTCCATTGGATATACTTTCCTTTCCAGAAATATATCCTCCGGCCTCACTTCCAAACTGGACAGGACCTCCATCATAATGTTGAAATTGTTGAAGGAGAGATCTGTTCCCTGTCATGTGCCTGGAGCATCCACTGTCCATAATCCAAATATTGTTATTTTTGTCAAATGGATGTCCCTACACATAAGATGAGATAATTAGATTGGATTGGAAACCCATGCCTTGTTGGTCTTGGGTTCTTCCAATGATAGTGACATAATTGAACCAAAGGTTAAGCATGAGGGTTTCAATGGATGTCGTTAAAGAAGAGGTTTGGGCTGCAGCATCTTTCTTGATCTTCCAATCAATCTATTGGTTGATCATTGAGGATGAGCTTGTTGAAGCTTTTGCAGCATGGCATTCTTTCGAAGCTTCTTTCGTTTCGGAAGAAGCCTTCACCACCTTTACTTCCAAAGTAGTCTTCTTCTGGATGGTTTCAAGGGAACTTTCTTATTCTTTGGAATTTTAACAGCTTTAGCTTCCGAAGCCATTTTCCCTTCGGAGGAAGGACTTTCTTTCGAAAGCAACCTTGCTTCGGAAACCAGCTTTCCCTTTTTCATCACTTGAACCATTTGATAAGGTACAAATGAGAAACCTTCCCTGACTCCTTTTCTAACATTATTTGCATAATGTGTGCTAGCAAGATTGTAGTAACAATCTTTACCCATGTGGTTTTGCAGACCACACATTATGCATGCAATGTTAGTCTTTTTAGAATGTGAAGATTGCTGTTTCTTGTGCTTCTTCTCTTTATCAGCAATCTTTTCCCTTAAACTTCTTATCCTTTGGTAGGACAGGAGTGCTGGTACTACACTCCTTTCCTGAATCGGAAGTACCTACCACTTGAAATCCAGCTGAGATGAATACACCCTTTTGTTTTGGGTCAATCATCAGCTTAGACTTAGCCACTTTCTTGGCAGTTCTTCTTGCAGCTTTTGCTCTACTTCTTTTGGCTTTGGTGGTTAGGATTGTTCTTCACTAGGAGAGGTAGATTGATTTACCTGTTCCTTTCCTGTGGTGACCACTATTATTGCATCATTCTTCAACTCATGTGAAGATGGGTCAGCAGATGGGACCTCTTGCTTTTCAGTACCACATCTAGGTTTTCTAACAGACTCATAAGAGTGTGGTGGAGCCATTTCATTGGTCCCCAACCTTCTTTGTTTTGGTAAGAAATTTTGGAGTGGGAGGATGATGCAATAATAGCTTGGAAGTTTTGCTCAGAAATAGCATACTTCCTGGCTTGAGCCTCAGCAGTGACAAGTTGGGCTTGAGCCTCAGCAGTGACAAGTTGGGCTTGAGCCTCAGACAATTTGGATATTAAATCCTTATTTGAGTCTTGTAATTTGTGTGTTCATGTTTTAAGAGGGACACAGTTTTCTCTAACTCTTCAATTTTTCTTTGGTAATCAAATTCAGCCCTTTTAAAATCAGATTTTAAAATATTAAAAAACTCAATATCATATTTAATTTCCATATTGTAGTCCTAATACAGTTTAACTTTAGCAACACATGCAGGAGTACAGAGATGTTCATATACCTGGTTGTCATTTGTTCCTGCCATGAGTGCTTGAGTAGGAGTCACATCCTGCACCATAAAGCTCCAGTCAACTTCTTGAGCCATTGCAGCTATCTCAGTTGACTTTCCTGTGGGCTTTGATGTGGAGGGATGTGTGGAGGCCTGTGGGGTTCCCGGATTAGTCTTGGGAGCCTTGCATTCCCTTGCAAAATGACCAAGTTGGTTACAATTGTAACATTTGGCCTTGGTTTTGTCAAACCCAAACTTGCTGTTAGTTGGGTTCTGAGGGAATTGCCTTCCAGTTCTTTTGAAGAACTTCTTCGCTCGGTAAGTTAAAAGTGCCATCTGTTGAAAAATGTCCACATACTCTACATCATCTGGACTGAAGCACTCTAGATCATCAAAGCAATATTGAAAATCACTAGAGTGTCCACTTCCTGAGACAAAGGCATAGTTATCCTGAAAGGAACTATGCTGAGCCTGTTGAGACATTGGAGTCTCAGGAAAGGTAATGTAAGGTCGAGATGAGCAGGATGGCTACTGGTTGTAAGTCAGGTAGTGCTGAGGTTGTGTGGATCCTGAGCCTTCAGCAACCATCAAAGCTTGCTAGCAGGAAGACTCAGGGGTCTGCTTGTTTGATAGCCCCTCTTGCTCTCCATCTCCAGACGGTATCCATCAAAGATGCCATAGAGTTCAGTCATTGTGAGAGTGTTCAAGTTCTCTATCCTCTTGATAGAGACATAGTAAAATGTCCACTCATTTGGAAGAGCACTCATGAACTTTCTTGAGAGATCTCTAAGTTCAGGAGTGATTCCCACAGACTGAAGAGAAAATAAGATCCATGTACCTGAAGTATTGTTGACTGAGAGTCTCTCCAGCAACATAAGTGAACTTCTCAAACTGCTACTTCAGTGAGTCATTCTTGGAGTCATTTGAGCTGGAATACATTTGAGCAAATTCATCAAACAGTTTTTTGGCAGACTTGCAATGCTCAAACCCCACCATGATGGAGTTGGGTATTGTAGTCATAAGAATAGTCATTGCATTGCTGTCAACATCCATATTCTTTCGGTCCTCATCAGAGTAGTCTTCAACAACCTTCTCTATCATGGCACCATTTCCACCAAGTGTTGCCACCTTGGTTTTATATGGTCCATTGACAATAGAGTACCATATTCTGATGTCTTGATACCTGATGAAGCCTTCTATGCGTCTGCTCCATGACCTGAAGTTTTCGAGTGTGATGATAGGAGCTTTTATCATGGTTCCCATCTCTACTTTGGATTTGTTGAGGGCCATTTGAGTGAGTTGTAAGGAGGAGTGAGAAATAGTTTGATTTGGATGGTAAGATCTGACAATCAAGAGCCTAAAAAGCTCTTATACTAGTTACAGGATCGATTAATGTCACTTAACACTTGGTTTTTCTCTCAAACTCACTTAAACAACACTCGGATGAAATCAAAATCTTTAAGAGTTGATAACAATATATTAAGTAGTGATAAACACAGAAGGATAATTTTCAAGGTACTTGCATATATTGCTTCTTAACTCAAATGTTACAAGACTCTTTCAAGGTACTACCTACAGCCAGATATATTTTGATACTAGTTGAGATCCTATAACTAAAGCAAATACTATAGTGCTAAAGTTAAGGTATCTTAGATAAAGTCTTATCTAAGATATGGTAGTCATGACGAGTCCATGACTTACCTTTTGTCACCAACTAAAGTTGACAACTGTGTTATCTAACAAAAGGTGAACAGTGGAATAAAGTATGGTCAACTACATGGCTTTTGAGAAAGCACCATGTAGTATCTCAGAGGTCTGCAGCAGATTGTCAGAGACCATACTTATGTCCATTGGTTCATAGTAGTGTCTTCCGAAGGTAAAATGGCTTCAGAAGAACTTGTTCTTCCGAAGCCACTTATACTTTGGAAGAGACTACTTCTTCCGAGGCTTAAGGACTTCTACTTTTCTTCATACTTCGGAAGTAGTCTTCTGATCTTTACTTCTAAGACTTGATCTTTGGAAGTGAATACTTTTGTCTTCAGAAGTAGAGTTTGTCTTCGGAAGTTGATCTCTTTCTTAAAACTTTGCAAGAACTCTATTTCCTTTGGAAGTCCTCATTTAGCTTCGGAAGTCTTCTATTAACTTCACCAAAATAACTAAGTGAAATAATTTTGGTTGCACCAGCCTTCTACTTGTTCCTACAGCTTGGAAGCTACACCAAGCAATGAAGGCCAAAGCTCTCTCCTCTCTGAGTCACAAAGGTCTATGTGTGACAAAGGGAAAAGAAAGATGACTTCTAAGGAGATTAAGGAGGGGAAAAGAGAGAGGAAAAGGAAGCTGAGGGGAGAAAGTTCCTCTTCTTGGTCTGCAAGACTCATGAAAACAACAATCAGGGCTGCCCGTAGACCAAACACTCAAGATGATGAGTTAAGGGTAGTCAAGATCAATTACTTTCAGACCAGGAACTATGACATTGGCAATGTCATTTCTCTCCCCTTAAATGAATTGAATGAACTGGTTGACATGGAAAGGTCAAAGGAGAAGAAAGAGGCAGAAGATGCAGAGCTACTGGTACAAATCAAAGAAGACAGAAGAAAGAAAAGATTGTACAAGCATGTGCCTACTCTCTCCCCAGTTCAAGAAAGTCCTGCACATGAGGATGTAGTTCAACAAGAACCTCAGGTAGATAAAGAAGAAGACAAGATCAAAATGATCAACTACCTGAGTGCCACATGCCTCTATCAGGTAGAAACACTTCTTCCCTTACCCTATGACTATGTTGAGTTTGAGTATCTAAAGCAACTTGAACTTGAGATAGTCAAGGAAAGAAAGATAACTAAAAGGAAGCTAAGGGAAGAAGCTGCTAAGTCAAAAGCCATCATCCAAAAGAGTATGAAGAAGTCTGCAGACAGGCAAAGGATGGTGAGCTTCTTGAAGCTGTATGGATTCTCCGGAAGGAGACCCGTGTCTCTATCCACTATGGATGAGCATATCAGGGTGATCAAGCAGAAGATAAAGAGTGGAGAGCTGATTGACTTACATTCCCCTCCAAGTCAAGCTCCACCTGAAGTGGAGGTTAAGTTGAACAACCAGAGACAACACAACCCAGACCTCCTGCTGAATCTTAGCAAGCTTCATCTTCTGATCCATTACAGGGTCAAACTCTCTCTACTTCTGAACCTGTGAGAGAGGAAGACCCAATTGAGAAAAACAATGAAGATAAATCAGGTACTGCATGTTGATAGATATATGTACCTAGATCCTGATTTGAATGTAATATGTCTTACACTTATGTAATTATTGGGTACTTAATGAAATACAAAATGTTTGGTTGTGTCTATAATGTTTAATATTTCATTAATGAGTTGTTTAACGCATATTGACTTAATTATATAGGTTTGTGATTGTTTGAAGTGCTATGCATAATGTTATAATATTGAGTACACTCAAACTTGGTGAAGTGAAGTTCATATGCGTCCGACAGGACCATGTGCCCCAACAGTGGTTGTTAGGATCACGGTATCTAGTTTGATCAATTAGATTGGATTTGCAGCGGAATGAGCACACAAATTAACAAATTTAAACAAGAACACATGAAATTTATCAATGAAACAGTGTTTGTTATAGAGAGAGAAAATCTGCCAAAAGGAATATATTTATTCAATCCACGCTTTGGCTCGGCTTATCGCACAGTTACAATTAGGTCATCTTTCCTTTTAAAAGGAAAGTTGACGTCAGCTGATGTCACTTGACAGTGACATCTAACTGTTATTTAACTACTGAAAGTTAACACAACTACTGAAGATGTCAAACAGCTGACATCTTCTAAAAAATACTAAGTGTTAACTGTCACTATAACTACTGAAAAGAAACTACTGATACTACGACTGAACATGCTCTTCAGTCGTTTTACAAGTACTGAAACAAAAAAAAAAACTACTGAAAGGAAACCATCACAACAACTGAAGAATGCTTCTTCAGCTGTTGTGACAAACTCTGAAGCTTCAGTACTTGGACTTCTTGAACTTCAGTTGTTGCCATCAGCTGATGTCTTCAGCTTATGTCTTCAGTCTTTGTACTTCAGTTGTTGATCTTCAGTACTTTAGTCTTCAGCTGTTGAAGTCTTCAATACTTTAGTCTTCAGTTGTGATCTTCAGACTTTAGTCTTCAGCTGTTGAAGTCTTCATTACTTTAGTCTTCAGCTGTGATCTTCAGACTTTAGTCTTCAGCTGTTGAAGTCTTCAGTACTTTAGTTCAGCTGTTGATCTTCAAACTTTGTCAAACAGCTGATCAAGTCTTCAGTAGTTGTAGTGATGTCTTGTGGGACTTAAAGGTTTTTCTGATCTGGCTCATTGGTTCTTTTGGTTCAACAAACTCCCCCTGAACCAATGCAGCACCAAAACTTTAAGCTTATTAAAGATGTCCCACTTATTATGGCAGAAAGATTGGTCTTTTTGTCTTCTAGATCAGCTCAGAAGTGACCCTTGTAAGCACCGGCCTAGGAAGAAGTCTCAGAGATCTGTTTGGCAAAGGATGGATGGGAACTCTGTCTTGGGGAGCTGGACACAAAGCTGTTACCCCATCCATGAGATCTACTTCCAAATATGAGTCTGTAAGACTCCTTGTATAGGCCTCAATGAAGGTTACTTGTTCCTCCATGGTAAGCTCTTCTGCTTCTCCTTCAAAGAGTGATTCAGGCCCATAGTACTCAGATAGGTATTTGACCTGCTTCCCATTTTTTAGCTCCACAGTTGTTATGATTCTATAAGCAAATTCATCTGGGTGAATACCCTCTAAAAACAACTGGAGCTCATTCTTTCTAACTTCCTCAAGCCTCCTATATACTAACCCCTTTTTCACCACTTTATTCTCCAACATCTTTTGTGGGGTCAGTTAGCTTATAGGCTTTCTTGAAGTCATCTAGGATCTCCCAAGGTGATACTACAAAGGCCAGAGAGATCACTTCATCTACAATCTTCTTTACTTGGCCAATGTATCTCTGTGGAATATTTTTCTTTTGAATCCTATGAGACACCCTGGGATCAGGCAAATCCTCACTCTCTCTTTTTGATATTGAAATGTGTGTCTTAGAGTGTATAACCTCTGAGCATGTTTCTTCATGTTGATGATTGAAGATGTGGCAGCATATGCTTTGTCAACTCTTCTCAACAATTCCTCATCATGTTGTTTGTGAAGCTCTTCTTTTCTAGCTTCACTTTCACAATTTGTCTTTGAGATTCAGGAGTAATTGTTGGAGAGTGACGTATGGCCTTAGGCAACTGTATAACAACTGAGATTGGCAGCCTATCTTCATCTTCATCATTATCTTCTTCTTCCTCTTCTAGCCTCAGTACCCTTCTCTTCCTCTTCTGGGGTACATCATCGGCTATTGGTTTTGTGGGAAAGGGAGTTGGTTTAGTGGGTTGTGGTTGTGGTGATTTTGGTGTGGGAATGTTGACAAGCTGTTCTAGCATTTTAGATGTAAGTGAGGCTTTGGATTGTTTGACCAGTTCAGTCTTGCTCCCAGCACCAGCTTCATTCAAAGCTTCAATGACCAACCCTTTGGTGTATACTTCAGACGAACAGATCTTGGTGGTTACTGCCAAGATGTTGTCCCTGGACCATGACTTGATTTCAATCAATGATCTTCCAAGATATTTAGCTATAAACCTGATCATGATTTCCAATCTCTCCTTTCCATCATACTATAACTGGCCCATCTTGATTGTATCTCTTCTATTTCAGCCTTCTGATCTCAGAATCTATGTGGCTGTGTCATGACCATGTCTAAATAGCTGATCTATATTGTTTCCATTGATCTGCTATGAGCTTCATCAGCATCTTTAACAAGGTCTTCTAATGATTTCTCTTCATCAGCTCCTGACTCAGCACTTTTCTTTCTTTTATATGTAATTAACTGCTCTGAGATTAGTTCTTTCTCAACCTCCTTTTCTTTCTCAGTCTGTTTCTCTGTTTCAGCCTCTTTCTCAGCATCAATTCTCTTTCTTTTCTTGTCTTTCACTGCCTTTGACTTTGCAGTCTCTCCCGTTTTGGTTGCATTAGAATCAGGGGTTTGGTAGGCAGAAAGAGATTTATGAACAGCATCATCAATAAGGGTTTGTAGATTTGAGGGAATCCTCTCATCAATGGCTTTATGCACTGTATCAGTGATGATGGGAGTGATGAGAGGTAAGGAGTTTTGAAAGATAGCAACCATCTGCTCAGAGGGGTTCTGTCCCTGAGAGATGGTGCCGAAAGCAGAGGCTGGTGGCTCAGTTATGTGGGTAGGCTCAGTGTTTGGTAAACCTTCAATTGAAGGTGCCATCTGTGGGGTTTGTGGGGTAGATGGTCTTTGATCCTGAGACATGTTGGCAAGTAGCTCTTTGAGTCTGGTCACCTCATTCTCAAGGATGGTATTGTGGGCTAGAACATCGTAGAAAAAGCCCAGGTCATCATCATTCTAAGATGAATCACCTGACCTCCTGATTGAATCAGGATGTACATGCTCTGAGTGTAGATCAGTAGTAGCATGTGCCCCTGTTCGTGGTACTGGGGACTTCCTGCCTCAGGACTATGTCCTTCATCGACAGTTGCCTCTGGTGAGGTCTTATGGATAGTACCAACTTCATCCTGATCATTTGCTGAAGCAGGAGAAGTGGCAGCCTCACCAGAAGTTCGAATCTCCTTTACTACACTTGGAGATGGAACCTGGTAACCCCTGTGCTGTGGGTTATCAGAAGCACTTTGTTCTTCCCCCTCAATGGTTGAGGCTATCCCAGTTTTGATTGGTATCTGGGGAGGGGGTGAGGAATGCAACTGAGTCAGCACCTTTGCAACTTTTATGGTAGGACTTTGGGGGGCGGTTGCAGTGGGAGATGGTGTGAAGGCAGTATGCACCCGGGGAGAGTGGTGCGTTTCAATGGCAACCTCCTCAAGTAAGGAAGGTTCCAGATGTATAGGTGCCCCATAGGTGGTTGCTACAGGCTCCTGTTGAGAGGAAACCTGAGCGGTTGAGGGTGGGTGAGTACGTGTATCTACTGGGGGTTATGACCAGTAGATATATCCTGTGTTTGTGTTGCAGGGGCATCCTCAGGGGACTCATTTCCCTGAGTAGCCTTTTTGGCTTTCTTGTGTTTGGGTTTGGTGGGGACTTTGGATTTGGAGATGGTGGATGTGGGTTCCAGCTGCGTGGGTTTTCGCAGTTTGGCAGCCTGTTTGAGTGACTGGTCTGAGTTGTGCCTGGAGTATACTTCAGGCAATACAGCCATGGCAGGGACTCCAAGGCCAAAAAGTCCCTCAGCTTTCAGCTGGTTCTCTATTATGGCCATTATGAACCGTGGATATAATATCCATCGGTTAGCAATAGGTTTGGAGGCCATATCCTTAAGTTCAAGAAATAATATTTCAGAAAAATTTAAGTTTTGTTGCTCAAGGATAGAGAAAAATACCTGCTGCCACCTGGTAGACATTTGATCCCACGACGAAGTCTTAGGGGCTAGGCAGACATTTACCATATGAAAAATAAGGCGTTCGGCGTCATGGAAATGCCTCTTTAAGATGGTAGAAGCGCTGAGGTTACCTTGATATCCATGTTGGGCAAAGGATAGATCAGTGATGCCCTTTGAATATCCAGCGGGGAAGGTGACATCATCCAGGTGTAGTATTTGGCGAAGGATTGCCGGAGTGATGACCACCTTCGGGAGTTGACGAACGACTGGAGAGTCTCGGTGGCATTCTCCCCAGTGGTAAGGGTGACGTTCGTCCAGAACTGTGTTAGGGATTCGGCATAAGGGGTAGGATTGATAAGGAAGGCCGTTTTGTATGAAGAATGGACCATGAGATCAATAGCAGTATCAAACTTCGTCTAGAAAGGTGATTTGGTAAGGTAGGCAACACAGTTGTGTGTGGTTTAAGATGCATGTTCGCCATGATGTGAGAAAAGGTTTGGAGTTTTTGAACGTTAGGTTTGAGATGATGAAGCTCGTAGGATTAGGTATTTATAGGATAAGGGTTATGAAGCAACTGAAGGGTTTGGTGTTAGTCATCAGTAGTTTTAAACGATTGATGACGTGATATTAACCTTCAGAGGTTGAAACAACTGAAGGCTGGTTTTAGGCATCAGTAGTTATAAAACTACTGAAAAACAGTGGTTTGGCTTCAGATGTTGGAAACAACTGAGAACTTGGTGTTAGTCATCAGTGTTATGAAACTACTAAAGACATGGTTTTTCATCAGTTGTTGTAAACAGCTGACGACCTGGTGTTAGTCATCAGTATGTGAAACTACTGAAGACATGGGTTTTCATCAGTTGTTTAAGATGAAACAGCAGTTTTAGAACAACCGAAGAGAAAATTCCCGTCAGTAGTTTTCGTCAATTCTTAGCTTTCAGCTGTTTCATACTGTCCTCAATACTTACTCATCAGACCTTTTGGCTGTTTTCAGTTGTTTCATAGGACAAAAGTACTAATTTGTGTTTACTAACATCAGTATTTAGACTGAATCAGTAGTTTGTAACAGAATCAAACTTATTTGTGACGTTTACTAATGATCATAGTACTTGTTTACTGAGATCATCAGTAGTTGTCACTTATTCTAGCTGCAGCATACCAAGCCTTAACACAAGGTTTTGGAAAGTTGAACTATCCAAAGGCTTAGTAAAAATGTCTGCAAGCTCATCAGCACTAGGCACAAATTTGGATCAATCAGACCTTTTCAAACAGTCCCTAATAAAAATGATGTCTGATCTCTATATGTTTGGTCCTAGAGTGCTGGACAGGATTCTTGACAATGCAAAGAGCTAAAGCACTGTCCATTATAATGGAGTCTAGTCTTTGTAATTCCATAATCCAAAGTTGGTTCTGAAGCCAGAGTACCTGAGAAGTACAGCTTGCAGCAGCAATGTACTCTGCTTCAGTAGTGGAGTAGCAACAGATGTTTGTTTCTTACTCTGCCAAGAAATCAAACAGTTGCCTAGGAATTGACAGCTACCAGAAGTTGACTTTCTAGTTAACTTACACCTTGCATAGTCACTATCAGAAATAAGCAACCAATTGCAAGAGTGTCTAGTGGAATACCATAACCTAGAGATTGTGTACTTGCAGATATCTAAGATCCTCTTGACGTAATCAAATGAGACTCTTTAGGAGCAGCTTGAAATCTAGCACAAACACAAGTTGCAAACATGATATCTGGTCTAGAAGCTGTAAATACATCAAGGACCCAATCATACATCTGTAAGTGTTTCATCAACATCTTTACCTTTCTGATCTGCATCCAGTGGTGTGGTGTTGCACATGGAGTAGAACAGGGCTTAC